>JAHZMU010002273.1:0-55323 GCA_027743725.1 Rambutsinella grinnellia | reverse complement strand
GGAACGTTAAAATTCTTATTTTCCACCCAACATATGTATGGCTGTGGAGTGTAAGAGTAAGAGTGACACTAAAACCCACGAAAACTACTATTTTTTTCACCATTTTCCTTCCCCGTCAGCAAACTCATTGGGAGACAAAGACCGGATATCTAATGACTTGGAGAATGGTACAGTTTTCTCAGCTCTCTAATGCTAGACTTTTGAGGAGAAAACATTTTTAATGATCTATTTTCACCTCTCCCACATAGTAAGAATATGCACTTAATATGCTCTTAATGTTTCTCTTGTGAAGAGAAAGTTAAAAGACATCTCTGAAAAATTAAGCTCTACTTAACTCTCTCTATGCTCAGACAATATTTTGGGGGCAATTTGCCATAAATTGTTTCCAGGTGATGGATGCCAAGATAAGAATGACTAAATGTTAAATGTGGAAACATTTCCAACCCAATTCCACATTTCACTTTCCCTTAATTGCAAAACCATTGTTCATTAACAGGTGAGGTTAAACTGTTAATTATCTAGTGTAAATTGCCAAGCATAAGTAGAAATGATAAGAGAATTAATCAGATAATGGAAAATCATACTACCATAAATGATTTGCCTGTGGGAGTCCGGCCACTCGTGCAAAAGTTTTAAGCGCAAAGGTAAATAGGACAAGATGAGATATGCATAATTTCATTCTCGCTAAAAACAAACTTTTTCCTCAGTAAAGTTGGCTGATAAGGAAAGATCATAATTATTTATGTTATTATTCATTGTAATAACCAGCTATAAAAAGATGTAATAGCTCCGCTTCAGGCAACACCAACTGAGCACTTACATGACTATTTATTTTGAATGAAAAAATCTGAGGAGGTCATCCGCTCGAGTGTGCATGTCAAGCCCTTTAAGCCAAGCGGGGAAGTGACATCCTTATTAATGTATATGGAGGTGGGAGGAATGCATATGACTCAGTCTGGATTTTTTTTAAAGCTATGAAAAAGCGGGCTAGAAGTTTTAGTTCACCTCCAAGCTACATTATTCCCCTCAGGTACATTATTTCCACCAGTCAGGATTCACAAATGGGCCAATAATGTAAGAAAAGGGAGAGAGAAAAACCCACAAGCCCTTGAGGAAATCTCTTGGTCCTTCCACATCTAAAAGGGAAACTCGTCTACTCTTCCCCATCTACTCCCACAACGGAAATATACAGGTAGAGATTTGCCATCACTAATAAGATTAACTCAACTTGTCTTTAGGAACGAGAGAACCTTTCAAGGCATGACACATGACATAATATATTTCTTTAAAAATTGGCACAGATTAAAAGAGCGGAGAAAGGAGAAACTCTCTCTGTCTCTCAACTCCAAATATGTGCATATTGTATTCAATGTTTTAATAACCTTTTGGGTTCAAAGTCACTGCATTCCATAAAACCATCAAAATTCTTTAAACCTCTCTACTTATTACTTCCGATATGGAAATAATGAATATTTCTCCACCAATAGATTTCTATTCTATGCGTCTATCCGCGTGCCGGAGAAAGTTGCCAATTTTTTTACTAACACGCTCATGAATATTTCATAAGAGGATTTATATAAAGCCTTTGAAAAGGAAGATGTGTTTGTAAAAGTCCCCAATATTCAATATGGGTCTTCCCATCCACTTCTCGTGTCAGAAGGAATCCACCTTTTAAAATCAATAAGGTTATTAAATTTTTTTCTCTACCTTTTATTACCCAAAGCCTAAACTGAAAGATCAACTGTATTAATGTCTTTTTTTGGGGACATATGGTCCATGGGCGAACAGCCACCGGATGACAATAAAACGGCTTTCTGTACAACACATAAATGTATAGCTTTTGAACAGGTATAAAAGTAGAGCTTGTGAAGCCCGTTAAAATAAGCAACAATTTTTACTCTACTTTCTCCTCTCCCATATTTTCAAGTATTGATTTTCCCCAAAAGTCGTTACAATATACGAGTTGAAAGACAATTGGTATTGTTGTGAAGTCTCTGCGAGAGGAATTTTTATGAGTGGAAATAAATTCCTTTGGGAGCCGTGCCTTGAAAAACGTGCCCACCAAACCGAAAACTAATTCAGCCGATTACATGCTCTAATGCTAATAAAAAAGGTTGATGAATGGGAAAGCAGATAAGCAGGTCGTGATGGGCACACTCTTCCCACACACATGTTCTGTAGAGCTTTTTCATCTTTATCACAAAAAAAATTACGTTATGTAACATATTGAAGGAGAAAAAATGTAACTTTATAATTTCCAAACTGATATGCATTCAAAAATAGAATACTTTTATTACCTCCATGCCTCTCTACAAAGATGATTTATCAATACCCCTGAGATGCTCTTTAATTTCAGTCTTTTACTTGCAACTTTCTCTTTATTCTCTCATATAATATAGTGAATGGGAAAAGGATGAGAGCAGTTAATCCGAAGAACGGAAATGACTACTTTTTTCATCACTTTATTCCTCCAGCAATCAAAAAATATCTTTGATCTCTAGATAAAGGAGGGAGAAAGTTGGAGAAAAAAATATTAGCTACATGTTTGTCAACTATCATCATCATCATCATATCTATAATGGGACCTTGTGTTTTCTTTACCTCTTCCACAAAGAAATGAAAGAAAAGAGAGAAAAAGAGAAAAAATTCCCAACTATAGTTTCTTCATTCAGTCTGTCAGTCTAAAAGAAAAGTCGAGGTTTTCTCCCGTATAAGACATGAACATCAAGAGTTGTACTTGCTACTTAAATATTTTCTCTCTCTTTCTCGACAGTCTCATCTAGACCATAAAGGAATCGTCTTGTCACTTGCCTTTCCCCTCGGGTATATTACTCTATGATCATACTTTACATACATATTTATTATCAAACTTCAATTTATATTTTTTCTTGTCCTCAACTCGAATGGCCTACTTCACGATTGTTTTTCTTCGTCTGTGCCCCTGAAAAAATCCTTTTGTCCGACTTCATTCTGTGGGTAATAAAGAGGAGGTGGATAAAAAACGAGGAGGCGAAGTAGTAAAAAATGGAAGAAAAGAAAATATACGACGACACGCGTCGCCATGTTTCAGCTCCCTCATGAAATCAGCTTCTTATGTTGCTGACAGCGAGCATCAACGGATGTTTGACATGAATGAGACGGCTATCGAAACGGTTGTTCGTGTGGTGTTTGCTTCGTGAGAAATTGAAAGAGAAGCGGATGTGAGAAGCTGTGATGTGGATTGTGGAGAGAGAAAGGAGCGTGAAGGCTGCTGTAAGAAAAAAAATTCGCTGGTTTCTCGAACGATTGACATTGCATCGAGGCAAATAAATTTAAAGGCAAAAAATAATAAGAAAGTCAAGATGATAAAATGGTTGAAGGATGTAGAATAAAAACAAGAAAAACAAATGAATATTTTTGAACACGTCAAGAGATAAATAATAAATGTCAACACTTGCAAATTTAATAATTAAATGTAGCAAATGATATAAAAACAAAGAAACAGTTTGAGAAGTATCAAGTTGACAAAGAGATTGTTTTTTGTAGAAAGAACATAACAGCTTACAGTTAAATGAGACATCAAAATCTATTGGGAGGGAAATGTCAAAGCTGGAACACAAATCTCTTTCGTTGCCACAAATGGGGAAGAGATGTATGACAATTTATTTTTAGATTCACTCAACTTCAGGCTCATCATTCAATCGTCAAGTTGTGGCCGTTGTGGATATCCATATATCATTCCCTTTCTCTTCCAATCTCCTTTCACTGACCACAGAGAATGTAATGGATGTACACACTGCGGGAAGAAAATGCCAGGAATAATGAGATCCTGGCTATTTTTTCCTCTGACTTGAGCAGTTGGTAAGAAGAATGAGGTATATCCAGAATGGCACCAATACGGTTTACATATTATAACGGGAATGGTTCGAGGGGAAAGATAACGGCTTAATAGAAACCAGGGTAAATAGAAATTGGAAGGTCTGATGAAAAAAACAGGATTACTTTTTCTATCAACCCAAGTAATATTCTTAGATCCCTTCAAGAAATAAGTTAGGAGAGACACAAGATTCTTTTCAGCTTCCGTTTCGCCGGACTTAATTGGACGTTGTGACCGAGTCCTTAATAACCGCTGTCTGTTGTCATCCTCGCAATTCCCTCCAAGACACCTTTCTCTCTCCTAATCACTTTTTATGAAATATTACTGCCCCATATAATTTTTTAAGATGTTTGATCATGTCCATATTATTGTTATGGGTTCGGATCACCCACACAAAACCACAACTTTTTCTCTGCATGAGTTGATATGATCCTTTTATCTATTTCCGCTTGAACCCAATAATGGGTAGGATGAAGAACTGATAGCTTTTTTTCAGTGGTGATCACACCAATCATTGTACCTGAGAAAATGCTATTTACTTAACGACTTATTCAAGATGGGATATTGGGAGAAGAGTAGCAAGCATTATTTTTTTCTCTTTCTCTCTTGACAACTATTTAGAGTGGAAATGGTGAGCTCTTAAAATGTTCTCTCATTACAGTGATGAATGTTCGTTGCAAATGGATTATTTGCTCTCTTTTAAAATGGGATTGGGTACAGCTATAGACAAAGCTTTTAAGCTTTGCAGATCATTCTGCAGAATAGAAATTAGCGAGAGAAATCCAGCCATTCAGAGTAAAAAAAATAATACTAGCTTGCATACAAGCTTGTGAATAATATCATTAGAATGTGTAGATTTCATTACGTTTTATTGATTAAAGTAGGGACTGTGAATAGCTAATTTTTTGCACTCCAAAAACCTAGTTCGGTATGCATGGCCAGGTCTGACATTTGGAAAGGGTCGATTTAAAACTCTTTCAATAATTGCAGAAATGGAGTAGTGGAAGAAGCTGAAAGACGAAAGTAAATACTAGTTACCTATTTGCAGATGGTACAGAGTACAATCATTATTGCCAAATTCAATCCTCCACTCAAACACTTTGTTCCGTTAGGTCCTTGGTGGAGAGCAAGTAATGGTGTCTTACTACTGTCATTTCGAATTTTTGGAATGGGGGAAAAACATGATGATGATTTTGAGAGAAGCTTCACTCTCCTCTCCTCCACATTGTAGACATGTAGCAATTTTCCCAATGTGAATAGAATGTAGAGTGAGATTAACAAGATCGATTGAAGCACGTGTGACTGAACTCTCCAGGCTTCTTCTTCGATTGTGTCATGCAAGTCAGACATTTTCGGGCTTATAAACAAAAACATTGAAATTTTTTCTTTCGCTTTTCACAAAAGCATGAAATAATGACAGCACCTAGAGCCATTCGCTGTAATCATGAAAAGTAAAAAAATCTCGGCACTGCCAACTCTATTGTGTATAGAAATGGTAGAGAGAGAGAGAGTGAGGCGAGGCGTGGAAATGAGAAGGGAATTTCTCTCCACCACTAGGAAACAATACACAATAGTATAATAGTGACCCCCGAAACAACTAATGGCTTCGGCTCACTTTCAATCCCAAAATTTATTGGGTGAGTTTTCCAAATGAATGCGAAATCGTTGTACTTTTCCTTTTTAGTTGGATGACTTTTCTCGGGTAGAAAGGGAAAACGCGATAGTTGGATGCCTACGGGCTTTCCTTCACGATATTAAAACGTGCTTGTGACTCGGAGAGAGTTGTAAGAACAATAGTGGGAAAAGTAAATGGGAAGTGACATGAAAAACGCTTTTTTCTATTGTTCCTCTCTATCCAAAGCTGTGCGTAGACCTGGCCATCTAATACGCTCTGGTTCACATGGAACTTCCAAATACAACACGCATCTTTTTACCAACTCACACAAGTGATGTTAAAGACGTTATTCGAGAAAGATGAAAAGTCTGTAGTGTGAAAGAAGAGGAGGAAAAGAAGCCAAACAAATCACATACAAATCCTTATCATTCTTAAGGAAGCGGAGGAGGAAGAGCTCCATTTTCTCAGACTTTTCTCCGAGTAGCGTACCCCCACCGTTTAAATCTATTGGGCATATGACAACGACAGTAGCCCTTTAAATCCCGCTTTACCGCCCATAAACACTTATGGGGCTCTTCCATTAAATTCCTTAATAAAGGGGAGGAAGATCCTAAGAGAGAAAGACAAGCATTTCCTTAACCAAGACCCTTATTACAAGACGAAAAATAACTTATAGCTTTCAACTCCGAACAAAACGGCAACTCTCTCCTTGGGAATTGTTTAGAATTTAGATACTATTTATGTCCCTGTTTTTGCTTAATTAAGCAGAAAAAGTTGGAAAAGAATAAACTCGATAGGGAAATAGGGATCTGGAGGATGAAGGGAGTATACTGAGGCGTTCCCACTTTAACTTCTCAATTAACAAAGAGATTTTTTCCCATTCTCCAGCTGACAATAGAGACTGTGGTAGGTTGAGGAAACAGTACCAAACGCGGTGTGAAAACGTAAAAACAAAATCCCTCTCTTCGCAATCTAATGGATATTGACTCTGGTTCGTTGCGAAAATTGCATGCTTATTATTCCTGGCTTGCTTAGACTCGTGGGTTGATGAAAACATTGTCTCTTTTAATTAGAATAGGAGCAAAATATATTCATTATTTCAATTCTTCACACCCAATAATATTTCTTTCTATCGTGTAAATAACTTTTGTTATTTTGTTATGAGAAATGCTTTTATTTTGACATAGCCTACCAATTATATAAGAGTATCCTTTCACCATTAATTGGGGTTTGTGTAGCCACCTTAATAAGATTTATTATTCCTCCACTAATTAAAAAATATGGACTTTCAATCCCAACTCCATTGTTCCTCTTGGTTTGGCAGGAGATGAGAAAGAGATTATGTCATAAAGCAAAAGTAGAGTGACTAGGAAGTTTTTGGGGAGGAGGAGTGAAGAATAGAAGGGGAAGGAAAACTTTCAACGAAATTAAAAACACATCCAACCTTTCCATCCTAATAACCCGTGATGGGTACTAGCGAATATAATCCAGGCTTTTATATCAATTTTACAAAAGGTTTTACATGAGATGAATGAAGCATTATTTTTACTGTTATTTTAACTCTCTCCGCTTGTTAGTAAAAGGGCTGATGCAATACTCAAATAGAATCATCAAGTCAGTCAACCACCAAGTTGTTAACAATTTTTCTTGAAAGGTCCATCGTCGTATGAGAAGTGTGTACTTTCTGAGACCAGATAATGTTCTCATTTCCAGAATGGAATTAAGTGAAACTAGTGAAATGGATATATCCGGTTTGGAATAATCGGAGAAGTTGCAAAGAAAAAATGTCCTTTTCATCTCCCTCTAACATTTAATATGGTCAGTAATAATCATCCTAATAATGGAAATGATAAGGCTTTATAATCACTTTATTCCAAAGGCCGGTCTACTTGTTTACTCTGTCATGAAAGATGGATTGACTCCATGATAAAGACTACATTAGTTGGGAAGATCCTTAAAGGAACAAGAGCTTTCTTGTGCTTTCCCCTAGAAAAAATTATCCTATCTTTTGTGCTTGGCTGACTTGCTTTTGACTTCCCCACATAAGTAGAAGGAGGGAGGGAGAACGGCAGAGGAAGAATAGCAATTCCTCCAAGGTTTAAGAAATGGGAGGAAACGGCGGAAGCGCTGAATGGGTTAGGCAAATGTAAACAAAATATATGGACTGAACTGACCTATAAGGACTATAAGTGCCTATGGGTGTATACCGATTTTTTTACGGATTGGGAAAAATGAGTTTGGATTTTCATCTTTCACATCATCCCTTTCAACCCGAATGGAATACACACATCCTTCAAGCGGTCGGCTGGAATACCGATTGAAAATGCATCCCAATATTTTCATGATGAAAGGAAGAGAAAGAGCGAGATGAATTGAATGATAATATGGAAGGACCTGGAGATGTGTGGCTTGGGCGAATTTTTTTCTCTCTTCATGCTTTGGTAATCCCACTTCCTCAATTTACATTGACTTCGGTCCCTATCCAACAACAAACATTCATCAAATCTGATAGGGACTAGCAATAAAATCGATTATCAAGATGAAACCCGTGTGGTGATGGTGATGGTGATTCTACACTAAAATGATCTGGTAAGAAAGAAGACATTATCAAAAGTACTTTTCCAATTCATTTTCTTCAGGTCGGGAAAAAAGCCACTCTAGACTATCCCCCTAAAACCAATGCGGGGAGATAGAAAAAGAGAGTCAAATATCTTCTAATTCGACAGTTGACAAGCACACTACTTATTTCGCATCAGATATCAAGATCATATTCCAATGTAAGCAACCCAAAATGAAATTACCTTAGCTACTCGAAAGAGAGTGAAACTCAAACCACTTGAAGCTAATGGACACAATGCTATCCACAATACTTTAGATAAGTTTGTCGAGGACTAAATGGAAAGACGTTGATGGAACTAAAGAGTAGACATTTAAAACAAGTTGATCAAAATATCGAAAAAATAGACAGATCATTGTGGCAAGGTTGAACTGTCTGGTTTCCTAGTAAACAATATCTTTACTTTTTTTGAAAAATGAACTCGTCAACAGTGACAATGAACGAAGCGTTAAAGTCGAGGTTGAAAAGGTTGATTAAAAATTCAAAATGAATGTTACCGCTTCTACTTTGGGAGAAATTGTTTTCTACAAAACTTTCCTAATGAGTACGGGGATAAGGAGGAGAATACATAAGAAGAGAGTCCAACTGAAAATCTTGTCTAAAAAACTTGCTTCGAATGAAAGTTGACAGCAAGTTGAAAGTTTTGTAAGATATTATTCAAGGGAAATGGTAGGAAGGATGTGACCACACATAATCTAAATAATTAGAGTTGCTCCTTCCGCCCCAAGACGACTTAGCTTTCTCAATACTATTCCTTGACATGAACCACATCTAAAATTGAAAGATTAAATTTTGATGGCAATCAAAGTTATTTCTTCCTCAATCATGGATGCGCTGCGTAGACAAATTTTTTTAGCCAATGCTCTTCTCATTTTACTCAAACTTTATCGTTTTGGTAAAAGCTAGCACATCTTATGAAGACAACATGGGAGCACATGTTCGCTTACATAAAGGGGGAAATCATTTCCAAAATCGGCTACTTCCTCCCATTTCATCTTACAAAACTCTCAAGTTCTACACAACTTTAGAAAAGAGTTACCCCACCTATTCCAAAGAAGCTATTAAATTTTACTGTTTCGCGAGCATAAAAACTCTTTTCTAAATTCAATATAAGGAACAAGTTATATCCTTTGACGGGATCTTTTTTTAGAGTTGAGCACGCGAACCACAAAAAGATTGTCTCTTCTTTTCCAACAGTTAGTATTCTGGTCAAGTTATGAAATTTCTAGTCTTACCTCACCACCTGAAACTTGCACGGGGAGTAAATCATTGCTTCTAATTATCGTCAATTTTTTGGGGTAAACATTTCAATGAAATTGGATCGTCCTACCAACAAGTCTATATAAAGATTGTGGAAAAACTCGCAAACTTTTTTACCATCTCTACTAATAGAATGAGATGACTGCTGTAGCATTTCTAATTCGCACAAGTCTCGCATCAAAGTTTGAAGCAATCTGCTCCCACGTGGAAAGTGAATTAAATGCCACCTTTTATAAATTCTACAATTAATATTTTAAACATCTGAAACTATTTTCATGCAATTAATTATTCTTTGGCAAACACCAGCATTTATTTAAAGATTGTTTCATCGATTCTTCTACGGCTATCTCTCTCACCCGTAACGGGTGACCCGTTCCAAAATCACACCAACAAATTCTAACAAGAGAACTAACAAGGAATGTAGATATGTGATGTGCTCGCAGTTAATTTGTCACTTTATTGAACAAAATATGATATAGAGGATGGGACGAAATTGCTACCAAAACTGCCATTGCACATTGTCTATGAGAATGAGAAAGTGTACAAAATGGGGGAAACGTGAAGCGACCTGTATGTGCCTACAATGCTTTAGCTATGAAATTTTTCAACCTCTTCGCATATACTAGTGGGAGCTGAAACCTGCTCTAACAATTCCTTCAATATAGACTGGTGGGGAATAGTGAGTGGTGAACTGGCAGAGATAAAAGGCATGTGGAAGAAAGCCTAATAGCTTTGCAAAGCAATATGCCTCAGCACTAGATGTATACCCAGTACCAGCTTTCTCCAAGAGGAAACTACACTGAAGGACTAACGGAGTAAGCGTAAACAGGAGAGGGAGAAATCCAAGTCCTATTCTACTTCTTGTGAGCTCCTACCGAGTCAGTCGGTTTTTTAGCTTTCTCCAAACCCATCTCCACGCCGTTTTTTCCTCAAATTGTGAGAAACCAAAAGGAAGAACTTTTTTGGTGGAAATTTTCAGGGAAATTTGCAAAGAATATGCTCTTCCCTGTGCTATTATAGTGGATCTGTGTGCGCATAATTTGGAGAGGTAAAAAATAATTAAAGAAACCTAAATATTTAAAGATATTTACACTATTCGTGTTCGTTTTAGTAAAATGTTACAATTCTAAAGCTTTGAGTGTTCAAGTCTTTACATCTTTTTATTTATAGATAAATACAACTTGGTTTGTTGAAAGCGAAGAAGAGAAACCTGCAAAAATGGTGAGTTGATCAATTTTGTGGAAAGGCATAACAGCATTTAATTAAGACAGACAAGGAGCATACTTGCATACTATACCAATCTAGTTGATCATATTAAAACGAATAATTTTTTGCTCGTGTAGCTTTTAGCGTAATAAATTAAGCGGTAAATCAAGTGAGAACAATTACTTCGTTTATTTGTCACCCCCTCCGAATATATATTGATATGGAATATGTGTCAAATGTATATGGTGTATAAAGCATTTTTGATTTATTGGCCACAAGGGAAAGACTATCGTGTTGGAAATGAAAGGTAGTGAGAATGGTGATGGAATTTCATCAATCATAATCAGAAAGAGCTTGACTTGGTTCACCAAATTAAAAGTTTTGTGACTAGGCAAATTCACACTAGTTATGAAAGGATTGATTTTAAAGTATTGGATGATAATCTTCGATAAAAATGCGAGCACCACGTGCTCATGAATATTGTATGATTCTTGACATAGCTCATTCTTCACGGGATAGTATTGAATGGAAAAGAATGATTTTAGTCTCTGATATGATTCAGCTATTATGAGTGTTTCATTTCTCAACTAAAAAAAGTGCGTTGGAGTTGTTCCAAAAAATCTACATTTTCCCCATAAAGCACGCGAGTGGTTTGGGTTGATAGCTTTAAGTAGGTGAAAGCGGAGTGGATTCCCTCACGTCTTTAATAGCTTATTCATGAGGTGTAAAAGATAACTGTTGGATGTTGAGAAATCAGACTTTTAAATGAGAAATTATAGATAAGCCTTACTAAAGTCATGAAACCTGGAGTGGGATTAAATGATTTATAGAGTGTGGCATATTGTTGAATTAAAATAATTAAAATATGAATAGCATGTAAGATTATTAATCATTATCTACTTTTGCTTTCAGTACGGCTTTGTCAACTACGCTTTGGAGCTACTTGTGCTCCGCAACTTTGGCGAGGAGACGTGGGAAGCAATTAAGTAAGTTAATTTAAATTACATCATTTCGCCAATAATCATATTAACATCCCATCACACAAAATTCTGTTCATTGCCCTATTTCAAGCATTGTCATAGTTGCAATTGCATACCAGACAATTACTACATTTATTTGGGACATGTTACGTGATTTGTTTTCCAATTTACAACGCTTCCCATAAACTTTGCCGTGGAACACAATCATTGGCGGTGGCAGTCAATTTCCCAACATTGATTAACTTTTAATTTGAACATTAAACGATATTACGCACAGCACGCGATTACATAATAAAGTAGTTGCTTTATCACATTCAGATGAATGCTAGGTATATATTTCTCAAAACAGATAACTTCCGGTTTTATCCAATAGGGAGTTAACACTATTTCTTTTGCTTATATACACACGAAAAATGGAGTATATTATGCCACAGTCCCACGTATTTTTTCTTGTCTTTAACTTCCTCTAATATTGAGAAGGATTCAGGTAGCGGAAAAACGAAGAAGAGAGCTCGTCCATAATATAAGAGCATGAACAAGAAGATATTTCATGCAGAGAAGAGGATATAAGAAGCTCGGCGTTTTTTCTTCATGATTGCGTGCTCCTCTTGTAACATTTCCCTTTGGAAGGATTCCTAATGGAGCCTAAGGGAAATTGTATAAAAATGGTTTTGAACTTTCTTCGCAAGAAGCACTCAATGCGAACAACTAAATGCTTTGGATATACTTACTTAAAATGCTTACTTAAACTACTTAAATATGCGGTTATAAAAGTGGGAATTATTCGGCAAGTGCCACCATCACATCACCCCTCTCATTAAACTTGTACGAGAAGGGCAACACAGGTCAGTAGTGTTTAGAATAGAGTAGAGCGGAGTTTAGAGAATTTGAAGGCTGCTCCTCCCATTCACGATCGTATCCCATGCGATTTAATCATGTAGGGAAAGTAGTAGAGATAAAATAAAAGTTGTAGTGAACCAGTTTAGAGAGAGATGTGAAGCTATCATTAATCATTATATGGAAAGAGAAAGGTAGAAAGGATGAAACCGCAGTCAATACATAAGAGGAGTTGTCTTATATGAAACCAATCAACTGGAGAGGAAGATTAGAGTTTGAGATTGGCAAAATTAGATATTGGGTGGATGAAGAGACTAAAAGTTTTCCAACTTTACACATTGCCATTAAGCAAAATCTCATAAAATGACTTGCAATAATTACAGCTGGTCAAAAGCTGATATGCTTTTAGTGGACTTGGGTCGTATAATTTTTATGAACTGTGAGAAAAATGGGATGAGTGAGAGATACCCTAACTCTCTCTTGTTCGTTTAGCAGTAACCATATTAGATGAAGTGTCCGTGTCCCGTAAAATTTAATAAAAAAAATCCCACCTTATCCTTCCCGGGTATCTCCTGAGCCAAGGAAATATGTCAAGAACATGTGTGTTGATCGGTGTAGCCTAAACTATAATTTTTTATGCCTTTAAGAATGAAATATGTGGTGGTTTGATATAAAAAAAAGTTGGGGAAAAATGAGAGCTTAGTGGGCGTCTAGAGAGAAAGACAGCAGATCAGTATGAAAAATCCCTGGAACGACATTGTGGCGACGAGTGTGTGCACCTGAAATATTAGGAAATGAAGTCTTGGCGATATCCCAGAATTTAATGAATTTTCCGACCCTTTAGGGGTAAAATATTTTTTATATATTATTCTCTACTCAACAGGAAAGAGGCGGATGTCATGATGGAGGGTCAATTCCTCGTGAGACAGATTTATGAAGATGAAATAACGTACAACATTGTGGGTGCTGCAGAAAAAGTACTTAGTAAGTTGTTATTACATTCCATAAAAATCCCCACTTATATCCACACACCATCAGGAGTCCATTTTTTGCAATAAAGTAGAGCATACTGAGTGAGAAATTGTTGGGTTTGAGGATCGTCGTGTGTTCAAAGCACAATCAACTTTATTCATTTACCGCATGTCATACAGATCCTTTTCACTTTTCCAAACCCATTTTTATCACGTTTACCAACCACTGAATATGATATGTGCTTAATTTTCTCTTCTCGCCAGAAATTCCGGCAAGCAACATTTTGGAATTATTTGGGAAAATGTTTTTCGACTTCTGCGTCGAGTCAGGATACGATCGGATTCTACAAGTACTTGGGGCCACCCCAAGGGATTTTCTTCAAGTAAGTAATTTTCTTTTTCAAATCCTTCAATCTTCTGCTTACCACCCCAGGTATTAAAGTATTTGTGCGATTTCACCAAAAATATATTATTTGGCCCGATTTCATCTCCATTTATTTTAATAATATTGGACATCCAAGTCGAGTGTAGCGGGGAAAAGAATGATTTTATGCAGAGTACTTTAGAAAATGGCGTGGTCGTAACAATGAAAAATCAGTTTGATATAACTTATACATCTACATGGCTTTTAGTATTGGGCTATGTAAATTTTGCTGACCAATGAAATTGATCGTGGATGACCAGACACTCGCCTTTTATAAAGTTATTTTTGTTGAGCTTCCACACAAAACTTTTTGAAAGTGAAATGGCGCTTTGCACATTTTGACAATTTCACAAATTTTAAATTCGAAGTCCTTACACTTTCCAGAATCTGGATGCTCTTCATGATCACCTCTCCACCATATATCCAGGGTATGTAAAAGAGTAAAACTCATGTCATGTTTAGTATATTGTTGTGAAAGCGAATATTTCCTTCTTCCTTTTACCAGAATGCGAGCTCCATCTTTCCGCTGTACAGTTCGCCCCGAAGACGGCGCTTTGATTTTGCACTACTACTCTGACCGACCTGGGCTTGAGCACATTGTCATTGGAATTGTTAAAGTAAGTCTGTTTCTGATAAAATTATTCCATCGGTAATGCCAATAAAATGATTGCTTAAATTCAAACGATAAATTCATGATTCATTGAATTCTCATATGTACTTTCATACAACGTGTGAAATTCCGTTGAGGTGTCATCCAAATTTCTTTCTCCCTTTATACTTTTTTTAACTTGAAGAAAGCGGGGAAAGTGTGAAGAAAAGTTTCATCACTATTTTACTAGATTAACTTGCACAATGTATCCCTAAAGTATAGCTTCTTTTTTCCTCTACATCTGTCACTTTCAATATCCATTGTAGTAACGATTGCGATCACAAATCCAGTCTATGCGAATACTTTTTGTGAAGAATGACAATGTTTTTTATCTCGCACAAAGTCCGCACACATCCAATACAACTTTACCAAATGGGTATACTTTTCCTATCCAAATATATCCTTGTGGATTCGATGGACAGTTCATCTGTAAATCATAGTCGTTTCCAATAGGGGAAAGAGTGAAAGAGAAAGTTAAAGTTAAAAAAGAGAAAACTTTGAGAATTTTTTCCTCTCTTTTCCTTTTCTTCGATGATTCAGTGACTGTGAACAATCCCGTTAACCATATCCGACATTAGTGACTTTGCTGAATTTGCAATCGGGATATTGTAAAAGTTAAGGGTATTGCTAGCAGTGTAGGAATGAAGGAGGGTGGTGAGGGTAGGAGCCTCTATCTGATGATAAAAATTGTGAACAAGTTGTCCAAGGTGATTTGATTTATGTGGAGCATATTATCAAGGAGATGTGGGATAAGGAAAGAGAATTTGATGGGATGGACACTCAATTCCTACTTTTCCCGCTTAAACACTTGAGCCGTAAATCCTTTATTATTTTCACATTCCTTTTCTATCCGATACATAATCTGGCTACTCTGGTTTGAACTTTAACTAGTGGGATATAACTTTTCGGATGACATTAGAGAAAATGAGGAAATGATGGTACATTTAGTAAAGAACCATAAGTGGATAAACATACATCCAAGTTCTCATTTTATAAATGGCTAAATGTGAAAAAAGAGTAAGGGAAAAAGTTTTACTGCAGTCTAGGTACGTTCATTGCTTGTTTGGTAGGTATTTCTTTTTTTCTTTGCTAAGTGGACAAGCCGAATGATTTAAGCTGGTTTTCTGTTCTATAAAAAAAACTTATTTGATTATAGACTGTGGCGAGCAAGTTGCATGGAACGGATGTGGAGGTAACCGTCGTTCAAAACAAGTCGGAAAATGGAGCGGATCATGTCCAATTTCTCATCACGGAGAAAAAAGACTGCCAAAAGTCAGAAGAGATGATGGGGATTTCTGCGGATGCTTTCACCATCTCCAATTTTCCCTTCCTTTCAAAAGGTACTGGAGGAGAAAGTAGCTTGTATTTAAAGAGTATTTTTTTCCTGCGATGAGAGTTTTTTCCAATCCCATTTTTGTTAGGATATAGCCTATATATAACCAACTTATTTAGCTATGGCTTAACTGTCATTCACCAACTTGTTTTAATTGATTGCCTTTTTAACCACCTTTTCAAGTTGTATAAACGGGAGAAATAAGTACAGATATCTAGAACCGCTGCTAAAGAAAGATTAGAAAAAGCCTAACTTTCACAAATCAATCGATTTGAGATCCCTGCTTGGTTGGAGAACATGAGTTTGTTACGATCCCTTTCTTCCACAGCTATTCCCCCATTATTCTCCTATTACGTTTGAAAATGATTTTCCACCATTTCCTTCTACAATTTTCTAGGTTTGCATCAAAATATCAATTGTATAACTGCTACATGCTGACAAACTAGTAGAAATATGCTTTCCGTCTGTCTCTAAATATATCTTGGACTGATTTACATTTTCAATTTACTTTTCTCTCTCCGCTCATCTAAACATATATTTTCTGACTCGCTTTTCGCTTCATCATCAGAATAGCGAAAAAAGAGTTGGGGAAAGCTGCGATAAAAGCCCAAGAGCTCAGTCTATATATCTCCAACCATTTCACAATGATAGTTTTATTATTTCCATAAACATTCCACGCATTATTTTGACTTATACATAATTTTTTTTATATATAATGCGGGCATAATTACAAATTTTCCTCTTGAAAGTATAAAACTGGAGAGCGCTTTCATATATCTCGAATTGTTTTCATTTCTAGAAATCCGTGGATAGGAGGATGTGGCTCATCCTAATGCCATTTTAATAGAATTTATTGTGACCGAGTTCAAGTTCACTACAATTCATATATGGCAGTATAATAAAAAATCTTTTTTGTGGAAGAAAAAATCTCATTTTGCTCAAAACCGGAAAAAATTTATATGCCTAATTCAAATCTAATTCTCCACTTAAATAGCTATGAATAAGTAGCCTAAGGACAATTTATGCGGATATCACGTTCATTTTTTTTTGGATGAGTCCTCAAGTATTTACCACACTTGATATTTCTCAAATGGATCTGAACAAGCTGATATTTGTACAAGATTTGTTGAAAAATTCATATAAATTTTTATGCATTGAGCATAACCACGTTAGCGCTTCGAGTGGTTTAGCTATCAAAAAGATAGATCTCGAGAGCTATTGACGCTTAAGTTGAAGTAGGACTCTCGTTTAGTGGCTTGCGGTGACTAGTATTATGAAAAATATTCGCTACTAATTTATGTTCAGCAAACTCTTTAGGTTATCATTAAAGGATTCTTTTCATTTGGAGAATTGGGAATGTCGTACCTGGAAAATAATTGAACGAATATGTGAATCTTTCCGCCCAATTTAAACTGTCTCGTGTCATTTCTCATCCTTTTTATGACTTGCTCTTTGCTCCCGATCACTTTTAATATTTTGACCACGTCCGATTATGAGAAAAGGCATAAAACTATTCCGCTTTTTACGATCTATCAAATTCTAAGTTAGGATTCCTAATTATTGCTTATTGCCTATGCTGATAGAAATACGATTCTCTTTTGGGGAAAAGTGAAGTGGTTTTGCTTACCCGAGCAATATAAAATGATTTATTTTATTGAATTGTTAAACTTTCCTCATACCTTGAACTCTAACCAGATATATCAATTTATCAAAAAATTAACAGAGCCAAAGATAAGCCCAGATACTTTCTCGAAGGCATTCCCCTTCCACCTCTTGTTCGATCGGGATTTAATAATACGACAAGCTGGTTCGACGATTGCACGAGTGATTCCTGAGACTACGGAGGGCTGTCGTCTCACCGAAATTCTAGATATGGTGAGCACTCCTCTTAACACGACTATTACGGTTCGGCGATTAGATTTCTTTTCTCAGAGTTGAGGAAAAGTTGAAAGATTTACAAAACTTTATGTACATAAAAGCTAATGCGAGTACATTTTAATTAGGTTCGACCCCACATGGAATTCACCTTTTCCCATGTTCTTTCCCATATCAACACAGTTTATGTGTTGAGGACAAGACGCCCTTTGATTGCGTCAGAGTTTTTAACGCCAGAGATTTTGGCTGCTGATCATTCACGAATGCGATTGAAGGTGAGAGTAAAAATGCTAATTAAAAATGTGAAAGTAATTATAATTAAAAATATTTAGGGTGAGATGCTCTACATTCCGGAAACAGACAGTATGCTTTTCCTTTGCTCTCCTTCTGTTATGAATTTGGATGATTTGACAAAGTAAGTTGTCATTAATTGAAGCGGAGTAGGAGGAGGAAAAGTAATGCAAATTTTATTTTACCTCTTACTTTCCCCCTTCTATAGACGTGGTCTCTATATCAGTGATATTCCACTGCATGACGCAACCCGAGATCTTGTCCTGCTGAGCGAACAGTTCGAAGCGGAATATAAATTAACTCAAAATCTGGAAATCTTGACAGATAAATTACAGCAGACTCACAGGTGATTTACTTCCTTTCTGATTTTCTCTCAATATATGTGTTCTGTGTAAACGAGTTGAG
This sequence comes from Rambutsinella grinnellia, assembly GCA_027743725.1. Classification (NCBI taxonomy): domain Eukaryota; kingdom Metazoa; phylum Arthropoda; class Collembola; order Entomobryomorpha; family Entomobryidae; genus Rambutsinella; species Rambutsinella grinnellia. Next base: position 37,004 of record JAHZMU010002273.1, on the reverse strand, counting down.
AATAAGCCGTTTTTTCCCAATCCACTGCATATAAAAATTCATTAAAGTTAATGCAGCACAGTCACCCAAATGACATTTAATTTTCTCTGGAGAAATCAAAGGTGAAATTCTACGTGTGAGGGAAAGATTTGCTAAAGCTATAAATTTTTACGAATAATATTAGCCATATTTACCCATTACCATATAACATTTATCGTTTGTTAAAGTTTTTGATTAGTGTAAAAATAGCGCGTTAAGTTGAATATTTTTAACTTTTCTGTTCCAACTTTCACTCTGAAATCGATACGTCTCCAGAAAAGCTATAAAAAGTTATGTGAGAAAATGCACTAAACCTTTACATAAATAAGTGCAGTTTATAACTACCAGATTTAAGATCAAATATCCGGACAACATTATAGGGGGCTAAAGGGCTCTCCTAATCTAAAGAAAACAGTTGGGCTCTTTAAGTCAACCCTTGAACAGAAAAGTCATGAAAGAATCCATGAAAAAAGTAACGTGGAGGACAGACAATAAAATTTCGGGCATTTAGATTTAGACCCGGGTTTACTAGAACGAGACGGATGATCCGTTTTATTTTCATTTTTCCCATTTTACACACTGTCTCTCCCCACGTAGCACATTGGGACTGGTGTGGGTGAGACGATAAACACTTTTTCATCACAACTTGCACATTCCCCAGCTTATACTAGGTCATATAGTAGACTGATGAGAACAAGATGGGGAAATTACACAACTCCCATAATGCAAACCCATGAGCTGTATATATAAGGTAATAAAATTGATAGTGGCGAAAGCGGAATAAAAAGGGAAAGGAGAAAACTGGAACAACACAAAAGAGAAAAGGCATGGTTGTCCTAATGTTTGGTAGCAGCGGAGCGATGTCATTCCATCCTTAAATGACAATGCTGTTAGTCTACAAAAATAAGAGAAAACTTTCTCTCACAGCCTGTCTCCTTCAAACCTAACACATTCACAATGGTCATTTCATCGACTAGCTGCCGAAGAGAAATACGAAAGGACGACAGTCATCCTCGTTATAATAAGCTATTAAAAACTAGTTATTTTCTTTAGTCGAAACGAACGCAATTATTAGAAGGAAGATGGAAAGATGAAATGATTTTGAACTTTTTTCCAATCTATATGTTTACTAGAGCTCCTCTTCTATTTTTTATAAGAAGCAATTAAATCATCCTGCCCACTCGAGTTAGTTGGGAAGAGTTTCTACAACTCAATTTCTGCACTAGCTGAGTATCTCCTGTCTAATAATAAGTTTCAGTGTCCGGACGAATTTAATCCTTAATTCATATTGCGTCCATCTCCCAGCGAGTGTGATGGAAACTGTTTTCTTATGTGAACCACCATACGCCATAGTTTTTTCAACACTCTAGAGAATGGGATGGTGTAACAAAGGATTCTTTATTGGAATTTCCAAATTAGGCCTTTTCATGAATGTGCGTGTTGGGCGGAAGATGAGCTTAAGTCCAAAAGAGGAATCTTGTTATATGAGAGGAAAATCTATTGCAAGTTTTAATGGAAGGTGAAGGAACTAGTTATTTGTTAATAGCTATCTTAAGTTTAGGCGCGAATTAAATGAAAAAGTTGAACAATATTGCAAACTTGGATCATGTTAATAAATAAACATTTCAAATTACTTGGAGCATGCAAGCTGGAGAGAAAATGAATTATAAATATGCTTGAAATGTGACAGTGAATGATTATCGATTGTATTAAATGGATGGGTTGATTGTTTAGTTTTAATATAATTATTATAAATTAGTTTTTCGTAATTAAATAGGGAATTGGAAACAGAAAAGCAGAAGACGGATAAACTCCTTTATTCTGTACTTCCCCCTTCGGTCGCAAATGACTTGAGACATAGTCGGCCCGTTCCAGCAAAAAAGTTTGATTGCGTTACACTTCTCTTCTCTGGAGTTGTTGGCTTCACAGATTATTGCATTCGACATTCCAACTCACCCATGAAGATCGTTCAGCTTCTTAACGCTATTTACACTACGTTTGACGTGCTAACTGATCCGAATCCGAATGTTTACAAGGTAAATTATGTCGAAAGAAAGTGGATTTGGGGAAGAATGTAAACTGAATAAAATATTTGGGAGTTTTCTGTCTTTTAGGTAGAAACAGTTGGTGATAAGTATATGGCAGTTAGTGGGTTACCCGAGCCGTGCTCTTCCCACGCAAGATGCATTGCTAAATTAGCACTTGACATGATGGATTTGGTACAGCAAGTGAAAGTCGAAGGGGCTGAAGTGGTATGTCGCTGAGCATGGACATTAAACGAATTATTGAAATGCTTTTATAGGAATACAAAATTAAAATACGATAACAAATCTCACATCAAAACTATGTTTAAAAGGTGGCTCCAAAACAAGCAAAATTACGACCCCGCATTCAGTTTCGAGTACCGCGGCCCAGTGCAAATGAAAGGCAAATCTGAGCCGATGAAGGTCTACCTTCTTTCCCGGAACCCAGCGTATACGTCGCCAGGTAAGTGTGGCTATTTCATTCTCAAAAGAATAATCAAATGCATAAAAACTATCAACTTTTCCAGAGATGTCAACATCAGAAGGTTTGGTGATTGACTCGGAAGATAGCTCCGGAGCGGGCCAGGTCAACCCAGCGGATATCAGTGTGAGTGTAAAAGCCTCTGAGGAGGAGAAGAATACTGATATGTGACAACAAAAGAAGAAGAAACGTAGGTCCACAGACTGCGGTTCTTCCTCCTTATGTCATTTGTTGTAGACACTTTAGATATTCTTGACCTGCCATGACACAACCACATCATTATTGTGAAAAGTTAGAGTGATGCTTATTTTATCCACGACCAATCAACCGAGAGGTATTTAATATACGGTGTAGATTGTATCATCCGCAAAGAATATTTTATGTTTAATAACTCCTAAAGCAATTATCTCTTGTAGAATGTACATACTAACCATGTAATTACACAGCTTAATTATAGCATTTAAACACTTGATGTAATCATGCACACACATAAATGGAAGCTCCGCTGAATAAAATCCTACAATGTCATAAAATATACTTTTATTCAATGATTTATTACAATTTTCGAATACATATTGAGCATAGCTTAATTAATTAATAAAAATAAAAATTTTGTCATATAATTTCGCTTCCCAGTCGCAAAAATACAAAAATTAAAAAGAAATGCTTAACTTTTAAAAATTTTGTGATGAATATATAATTAATATAAATATTCGTTTACAATCAAAATATACGCTTTTAATTAAATAGTTCATCCTCGAAAATTTAACTATTCATAAAATTATAATATTACAATGTCCCATTTAACACTTGCTGACTTGCTAAAACTATTTCATACAACTTCCGGTAATTCCAGAATGAATTATTACAGACTTTATAGTTCTTCTGTGCTTTGGGGAAACACATGCCTCTAGCGACAATTTACGATCTAAATACTTAAATTTACAGGAATAATAGGTCAACCTGACAACTGAAACGGAAAACCCGAGGCGATTTAATCTAGAAATTTATTTTAAAAAATATATTAATTTTGCCGCTGCCAGGCTTACATACTCAATCTAACAAAAAGTTTAATGAATATTATGTAATGGTAAAAACATAAATTAAAAATGATTCATGTGTCAAAAAGTGCTTCAAATAGTTTTGAAATTCTTAGCTTTTGCAGTTTTTTTTTGCGGAGAATTAAAAATACTTAAAAATAAGAACTTTCTATGACGAAACAGATCTGCAGCCATCATCATATTTTTAATCATCTTAAATTATTATTTTTACATTTTGAAATCGTTAGATATGTAATAAACGTGTCATCAACGCATAATCAGCTTATCAAATCAACTTAAACCTCAGACAAATTACAAACATCACAGCGTACCAACCCAGACAAGTCACAATGCATGCACTTCAAAGCAACAAATTCGGTCGTGAAGTGATTCCTGTGCACAGACTTTTTGGAGCCGTTGCAAACCGGGCATGGGAGCATCCTGAAGCCTCCACATCTTTCACAAGTTGTTAGAACGGACAAACTCTGGAATTGAATTGTTAGCAATTTAATAAATCGTATCAGAGTGTTACGTATAAAAGCTTATATTATCACCTTATAAGGTCTTAGCAAGTCTCGCAGTTCCCCAGACTCGTTCAATTTTTCAATTAACTCGGCATCCTAAAAAAATAAACAAATATTAGCACATTTCAACAAAAAAATCCCCTTCTGATGTCAAGATACTAAGCTTATTCCACTTCTGGAATGAAGCGTAACGACATCTTCTTTCATCACTAAATAAACGGTGCATATCAATTATCAATAAACTCATCGATTCAATCCTTCCATATCAACACTTCCTCCCAACATACCTTAATTAGTATATTAACAATTAATGAGTGAGCATTGAAGGACGAAATTAATTTTTCATAACCACAAACAATCATTGTCCTGGGGTAAACGTGCGTGCAAACCAAGCTATAAATCAATGTTTAGACAATGCTGTAGGTAATGTTTGCTCGTAATTGTAACAGTGTATATTGTAGGCATGACTACCTTTGGTAATGGTTAGCTCTTCCTTAAATCAAGTGGGATTCCTCAACTTAAATCCTATTCTTCCTTAACCCGAGGAATTCTGCTATGGTCTACCAAACCATATTAATAACTTCCGCTGTCTACATCGATCTGATATTATCATCTCCTTACATCAATTTACAACTATTTAGCATGATGATTACCTCACCCATTTATGTCACTTTGTCAGATTACATAATATTTAAATTGTAGTCTTAAGTTGTTTTAGTCTGAACGGTTGAAACAGGAAGTTTCTGTTTATTGTTCTCAGGTAAAATCAATAATGGAAGAGGTTATAAATATTAAAGATTAAACAATGGGCGGTGTTTGATTGACACTTGTAAATTACATATTGCGATATATCTGTTGAATTGAGGAAATATTTAGTTCAATTAAGTCGCAGGTCATAGAATACTCCTATTAAGAATAACTCATGATAGTTTAGCTTTAAATTAAAGTGCAATTATTTAAATTGAAATAGAATTGTAAATTGCAACATCATTTCCTTACCCCCAAATGCTGTCCCTCGAGAAAGACTTGTGGTAACGCTAACTGGTTAAAATTCGGAAGTCTGTGTCTGATCTCATTTTGAACTGATCTATTCATGTAGCAATCCCTCTCATCAAATTTCACCAGAAGGTTCCTCAAGATCTGCTTCACCTTTTGACACCTCTGGAATGTGTTGCGGACGACTCCCATGCTTGTCATGTAGACAACGACGCGCCCTTGCTCCTTCTCAAAATATGTCTGAAAAGTTTTTAAAAAACATTGTGGTTATCTCTCTTGTCATGTGTTAATAGTTGCCAAGTAATTGTGAAATGGAGTCGGCAAATAAGTAGGAAGGTAGCGACAAAAACGCCTAAAATTTTAAGGCGTTGACACCATTTTAAAATAATTAGGTGGCTCCTAATGAATTGGAAATAATATTTGTGAAACATAAAATTGCTGCATAATTCTTGTACGAAGCTATTTACTATTTAGCTCGTTGGTTTCTAAAAAATACTTCAAATTTCATTATAGAAGCAAATTTACACAGCAAAAAGTAATTTATAGTTTGCCCATCTCTAACCTACCCTGCATTTTTACACGCAGTTGTTGATCTGCTTGAGGAGTTTGATTGATTGGGAGATTCCACATTTAACTTCCACGTTTAGCTATGCACGAGATGAAAGTACTTTTTAAATAGTCTTTCCGCTCATAATTTTAGGATGTACAGATCGTGTGAAAACTTGTAAGTCTTATTAAGATAAGAGTACCCCATACAGTTACGAGTTTGTGTATTCATTTTTTGCTAAAATTAAAAATCATTTCACTAAGGAATTAAGGAAGAGCCTAAAGCTCAAATATTTATAATTACAGTGGTTCAATAGCGGAAGAAGTTGTTTATGTGACTATTCATTGAAATCGAAACAAACTCAATTTAATATGACCTATGCTCCTCGTCTGCCATATCTTAAATCTTATTCCCTCGTTTAAATGGCGAATTAAGTCTTCATAATTTCATCAAAACACAATTACCGCAACTCATGCACAACTTTTAAAATTATTCTTCTTTTCAAGACGTTCCCAATTTGTATATTTTGATAATCTTCTGTTGAATTGTGTTGAATTAGCATCCTAACTTGCTTCCAATTATCCTCAAGTGGATGGAATTTTGAAATACTATGATAATTTTCCATTAGTTAGCTATCGACTTGGGGCGGATAGAGAACGGCCAGCAACGGAATTTATCTTTCTAACAAATAATAGTCATTATTCATAGTTTTAAAAGTGCTAATGAGTTATAACGACATTTTATCATACGTAAACAATTAGGCTTGCATGTTGCAATTTTAAATTACTGTTTGTATTCACCTCCCACTAATTTCCTAACACTTTGAGCAAGCGGCAAAAATCCACTTTTGCAAAAACCCTATTCTCAATCTGCCAAAAATTCCTTTTATCATCTTATTGAATATATAATTTTTCGCTTCTGTAAACAATGCTTGTCACAAGTCTAATAAAATTGTTTGCATATATTATTGACTTGTGAGTTTCGAAATGTCAAGTTGTTCACTTCAAATGAAGATTTTTACTGAAGGTTGCTCAATTATTTATAGGCAAGTTGACAAGTGAGAAACCACTTGAATGTTACATTTCGTAACTTGAAATTTATAATTTGTTATGAGTGCAGGTGTGCCACTGTATCATATCAAGGGTGCAATCCAAACAATTATTTTCACAACTTCAAGGAGCGCTTGATATTTACAAGAGTAAAAGTACTTTTATATTTCAAGTTTAAGAATTGATGATTGGTGACATATGCCAATTAAGTATTCCAGATTGCAAATTGCAAGCTTATAAAATTTCAATGTCTTGAGTCTTGTGTCCCTCAAGATTTAAAAATTTACCCCTAAAGTTTTCCTTCATATGCGCGCCTACTACTTCTTAAATATTTTGTCTTTGACACAATAAAAAAAATTATCTCCTTCTCTAATATTATCTATGTTGGAAATGTTGAAGTAGCAGTAACCCCGCTTGATTGAGTATTTAACATAATTCAGAAGCATTTTATACATTTTATTGCCAAATTATCAATATCTTTTTTCAAATCATGAGACATGACTCGAAATTAATGCTATTATTTACAGTTTTAGCTATCAAAACCTGAGTGTAGGCAGATGACTTAAAAAATTGCTTTGAATATTTAATGCTTGGATTGTTGAAAACTACTCCTAAGTACAGTGATAATCCTGAATTATTAATCAGTATATTTTTAAACTCTACTTACTATTAGCCTCGCAATAAAAACTGAGCAATTTAGGATTAGATTAAGCCAAGTTATTTCAGTGTAGAACATTAAGGGTTTAATTTAGCTTAGATCATGGTAGGTGGTTGAAAAGCGAAAGCATCAAAACAATTCCTGCTAGCAATACCTTAAATACCTTATTATAATGGATTATAGTAGTGAGTACTTGCTCTCCCAACATGATTTCCTTGATTTTACAACAATTTTCTTTGTCAAAATTGCAACAGTTGATTTGGGTCGTAAACTCGAGTAATTGGAAAGAATAATATGGACTTTTCGACTTATACTGTTACGTATTTGCAACAGTTTTGAATACTTCTATTAAAATTCAATTTCTAGTCCTTTTCCTTCCTAAGATAGGGATCCCAACTATGTTTCAACTTATCAACTCAAGTATGATTATAAATTCGCTAAAAGTCTGCAGAGTTATTCTTTTGCTAATTTTTGCAAATTTAAATAATCATCTTAGATAAATTAGGAGTTTGTGAACCGGAAGTTTTTGTAAATAAAATTCCCTCAATGGAAGTTAGTCAAGATAATTGAGTTATTTACATTTTCTTAGTTTACTCTAAACCATTTTGTATTACGTGTGTTATGCCCTTGGCAGAAAAGTGTCAAATGTTCATAATAAAAGTCAAGCCACAATAGCCACGCGAGTACGCGTGCCGTATATTTTGCAAATGGTAATTTATACTTGAAACCTCTTAAATCGCAGGATGCTTAAAAGATAATATTAAAATAATAACTGTTATTGTTTAACTCATCATAAAGTTATGATAACTATAGTCTACATAACGGTCTCGATATCTTGGACGAAAGCCCTTTTCACCGTATTTACTATCCAAGCGTTGAGACAGTAAAATAATTGTTCGTCTTGGCTGAACATTTATTTCATGGTAGCATGTCATTTCTTCTTCAAAGATTACATTTCAGGAACAACGGCGAGTAACAAAACTGTTAATATTTTAATATCTCTTATCGCATCACAAATCCCAAACCTATAAGCAGGATTCACCCCGTAAATTGTACGTTTACGGTGGCATGCGCCCGATGATATTAGGATTCAATTAAAGTGTGCCGAAAAAATTCAAGGTTTGAAGAGGTGCACATATTCAACACATTTATTACGAAGAGTCAATTGAAAAAAATACTACGGGTCAAATTAAATTTTCTAAATGTGCGTAACGACATGTGCTCTTGCAATTGAAAAAGAAGAAAACGGTATTTTATAACTTGATTCAGAAAAAACCTAGGTATAGGTTAAAGGACTCCAGTTTTATCGTTATCCCTTCGAGTGACACTGTACCATATGGACTGTGTATGATAATTTTATCAATGAGAGAAATATGATATTATGCAGAAATTCTTTTCCCACTTTTCACACGATGATCACCCCAGATATAGAAATATGATATTTTTTACACGTAAAATATTTTCCTTCTCCCATAAAGAGGATGCACTCCTGCTAATTTGACATTTTCCATGCTTTACGTAATCTCTCAAGGTGAAGATAATTCAATAACAGCATGATAATTCCTGTGCAAAATTCTTGAATCTCTCATAACAAATCTTTTTATTATAGCTCAATTTCCCACAAAAGTTACCTGTCTTTTCTTGTGGCTTGTATTATTTGATATTTCCTTCATTTTTATTAAACTTGATAGTTACTCGGTCAAAACAATCTCTTTGTCCGTCATCAGAAAAGGGGTGCGTTTGTGATTGTAATTATCTCTTCTATCACAAATAATCACACAAGTTGGTCTCGTAACATACAAGTTTATCTTTAGAAAAAGTTGAATCAGTTTCGTCTTAATCTTCTAGTATGTAAACAGAAGATGATAAGTTTATCATTTGTCTCTCTCTGTTTATGTAGGATAAAAATGGTAATGATCCACCGTGTGAATTTCCACTCTAAATCCACAACAATCCCCAGATTATTATTATTATACTAGTTTAAAATTGGAATTAAGTAAATGGGTTGTCGAACGTGGCTTATTAGTTTGTTAAGAGTTTGAATGAAGCATTCAATGAAAATGTCGAGTGTTTTAAATGTGTAGATTTTTTAAGGCGAAATTACTACTTCGGAAAATGAAGAGGCTTCGCGTCGATGAAAGAAAATCGCCATAACCGTACGAACGATATGGAGTAAGATTAATTCTATTTGGGGTTCAAAGCTGTTATTGTAATATCTGGCAGAATGGCAAGATGATTTCACAATTATCATTATAAATGTCAATATGTTGAGCTTTATGAGAGGTAAATTAAAATCCAAAATATACAAATTGATTTGATCATCTAGTCGAGTTGAATGACTATGAATTTTGGCTGTTTGGTCTAGCGGTTAAGGCACTGCTGTGTTAAGCGAAATGGGCTTTGAGAAAGATCAAGTCAGTGCTGACGGGCTGGCACCAACACTAAACAGCGCAATTCCAAGTTTATAAAAAGAATTGTTAGATGCTAGATAGATTCAGATCTTATAGTGAGCGCTCACTAATTAAAAAATCTAATCGATTCGTTCGAATTGCTCAATTCGCGCAAATAAGCAGGGACTCGGGTTCGAATCCCGGGGCAGCCAAAACTTTTTATTGTTAGTAATAATATGTTAATATAAAACTTGTGCATAATGCCATGAATATTTATATGTATTATAGTTATGTATGTATGTCAGATAAGAACTTATATATTCGACTCTGACAATTATAAGTTTCTTTTTTATGCATACACTTAACAAGCAACATTTAAAATGTCAAAAAATCTTCAATTATTTAAATAATAAAGTTAAAGGTACAACAATCTTCCTGTTTACCAACAAATTGATTTAAATCAATTACAATCAACAAAATAAAGAAGTGAATTTAGCTACCTAATTTCGTTTATTTCTAAAAGGCTTAAAAATTTATACAAATTGTACATTCTTAAAAAGGGGCCAATCCCACACACAAATTAATTGAAAGATATGAAATACTACTGTACAAATTGCAAAACCGGGAAGGGGAAATTGAAGATGAATCACTTTCGCATACCCAACATTCCACCGTCAACACCTACTTATTCGTGTTAAACAAGTGCACGTACTTAGTTCGAGTTACTAAAACACGGTTTAAAATAAGATGAAAAAGGTTCGTGCGCGTAGGTACATTTTATTGCTCTGAAAAATTCAGACAAAAATCTCCTTTACACTGATTAAATTTCGGATACGAGTGTAAGAAATATACTATTTAATCAAAAGTCTTAATCATGTAACATCTTAACTCGGCAAATGAAATATCATGTGCAGCACCATTCTCAAAAAGATTGGCCGATGACCATTTCCGACTTGTCATTTTCGAAAAATTCATCTGAAAACTGAGTCATAAATTTTTGCACAATCAGTTTCAATTATGATTAGCTTATTGCTAGAATTTCAATTGTAAATATCTTGAAGTCCGCTTCGACTTCCGTCACAACTTGTGACTCACAAGCTGACTCAGGCTTTTGAAAAGAAGTTGTAACATGTGTACTTTCTGAAGTCCACCCTTAAAGGACTCGTGCGTCATTATGTCCTCTAGTAACATTCCCTATTCATACCTCATTCATCATAAATGAAATAATCAATATTGCACATTTCAAAACTGGTAAATCCCCGACGTTGACGCAATAACGTTTTGTTTTCTAAATTCACGAGTTTATGCAAAATCACTAATATTTTGATTGACGAACATTAAATTAAAATTTAGGTTGAAATAAATTGAACAATACGTGTAATCCTTTATGTAATTTTAAAATCACTCCTAAAAATTAATTTCCTATTATAACATGACAGTTAAATGAAAAATAGTCGTAAAATATTTAATGCCCATTTGCGTTACAGTACTCGTGCTAATTTCGATAAACTAATGGTGAGTCACCCAAATAAAAGGCGTGCAAATAAATAGTGGATGAAAAGCTACTGAGAAGGAAACGCGCTTTCAGATCGCATTTAAAGTAAGGGTGTTTAGAAATCGGTAGAATAATATATTCACTTTCCCCGCAAATATTGGAGTGGTTGTGGTGCGCATCGTTCACAAACATAATTATGTTAATATTTCTGCGAAGCTACTCACGCTAGATTGTAATGATGACTCCATCCCATTTCTCATTTTCAACACATCAACCGTACTAAAAGGACACGTATAAAGTGTCAAGAATGATATATGAATAATGGAAGTGTTCTTAAAAATCTACTCTTTTCAGTTTGAAACTGCTACTTATCTACTACTTTTCTTTGCTGATAAAATAGTGCAATTCTATTCTCCTTTTTAACTCTTCTACTCATGAATGCCTTTAAATGGGGGGTATTTTAGCAAGTTGAGAGAAAACTGCGCAATCCTAACACATCATTATTGCTCAGTATTTCAGGTACGACAATTGAAGCTTGAAAATATCGAGACTTTTTCGATTTGAAAGGACAAGGAAACTTTGAATTAGCTTAGGCTTAAATTCCTTTAAGACAAATATCAAGAGAATCAATAAAGTTTTCACTCATTTCAATACCTTTTTGTTTACAACGAAAGTAAGAAGGAAGCGAATGCAAATAGAAATTTCTTTTACAAAGCCAGGATTTATCATTATCCTAATACAAAATTAATTAGAGATTAGCCGGTAGGCAGCTATAGGCTGTCTCATTTACAAATTAAGTAAATACCACTTGTCAGCACTTTTACCTTTATTAGTTATGCACCGCTGGTAAAAAATTTATTAACAATTATTACTCTTGTACAATTTACTTTTTTTTGTTAAGATATTGAATGTAATCTGAAGATGATTGCGCGGTTTATGTCGCAAACGAGACAGAAAAGTTTTCCCTACTGTTGCTACAGCGGCTATTTTTTATTAGCATTAACATGTAAAAATTTGCGCATGAAAAAAATTACAAGTGTTAAAGAGGAGAGGCGGAATTACTTTGTCTGATATAAAAATAGTCGTGTATGTGATGATGAGTGATATATAATATTTGACTTTCCATTTTTTAACTCGATGGTTTTTGCAATGATAGTGCACCTTGTTATAAGAAATGGCGTCACTGTTTCCGGCAAATGTACAAGATTAATATTAATATTGTCTAACATGAGTAGAATGAAATATAATGAGAAATAGCTACTGATCTTGACAATAATGCTTTACATAGCGGGTATTAAAGATAAAGTGCTTTCACAAATGCTACATACCCTTATGGCATTTCTATCTCACCATGTTTAATTGATAAGTGTAGAGGAATAACCACAAATACTTTTTAAAAAAATTTAAAGTAGCCCATTTAAAGTTTTCCGCTCCTTCATTAAATTCTTTTTAAAAAATTGTGGAATTTTTAAAGTGGAAAATAAAATTTTAACTGACACAAACACATCCGTAATACACCCATCAAATAATCCATTTAATGTGGAGGAGAGAGAGTGGAATTAAATAATTTGCATAAATCATTTGAAGAACGAAGGCCAAAGAATGTTTTAAACAAACAAACCCTGCAGGACACTTGTTAAATGTTGTCATTCGACTCTTAAATTAGAATTGTGATCACGTTTAATAATTCATGAAACAATGCACAACGCAGTCAGTAGTCATGTATAAAAGTGAAATCAAATGTCATCTTCAAACTTGACTTGGGTGCGAATGAAATAGTTTGGGTATAATTATGAGCACGTTAGATTTTTTAAATGTTCAAACATAAAAAATGTCGTTGTAATAAAATTACAAAAATATTCCTGAGATTTTAGCCAAGTAAAATATATTACTTGATATACAATTGTGTCAACAGAGTTCAAGGTAAACTTTATTAGGGAAAGTTGCTAGATTTTATAATTAATTTTCTACCAAATGACATTTCATAAATAGCAAAAGTGATTGGTAAACTTGTTTTGATTACGATCACAGTATAAATCATAAAAATAAGAGTAATCAAACTAGCTATCATCACAATTGTAATCTAGAGTATTTAATGGAGTTATTATGTATTATAGAAAGCTGCCAAAAATTAGGCAAGGTTATTCTGTTGATATTGGACAAGCTTCAAATTACTTTTCTGTTCATTTACTTGAATTACTTTAAAGATGTTTTTATGTCAAACCAAACATTTCGTCAGCAAACTTAAAACTGTATGATCTCAACCCACATATTTACCACTAAAGTTACATCACACCAGTGTGTGAGCAGTAGACAGCATGGTGCTTACTTAATCCTATCAGCAAACTTAATTAAATCTGTGAATTCTTATACGAATCATAGTATAATCGGATCAAAATGCACATTTTTTTCACATCAACCCACTACATATTTTGCGAGCATTTTAGCGACAGGTGTTTACCTTTAATTTCCTCTTCATTATTTTTCATTCATCGTCTGTTTAAGAGAAAAACTATGGCTTTTTTTAAAAGTGCTAAGCAACGTCAAAAGATCTACGAAAATAACCACATGCATTTCCAATTAGACGTCAAGGATGTCGGCATGTCGCATCCTCATCTTCCTCACAGTAATTTAAACATATTTAAGAAAAGTGTCTCGGTGCAGTTGACGATCATTATATTTCATTCAGCGATTCAACTGCAACTGTTAGAGTATAAACAACAGCGCTTTTTTTAGTCGCTATGCCACCATGAAGCTAAACTTTACAAATGCTTTTGCCGTTCTTTTCCTTCTTTGTTGAATTATCTTAACGATGTACGGTACTGATGGTTTTGCAGGGGAAAAAATACGAAACATTAAGATAATACCAATAGAAATTTGGAATTATGAGGAAATTGAAACCAAGCGCTGTAGTTTTTTTCTAGGAGAAAATATGATAAATTATAGGGATTGGGATAGAAAAGCAATCAAAAAAATATGACTACTCTCGTATATAATATGAAGCGCAAACGTTTTCTCTAAAAGCGATAAAAACAATACGCGAGTGACAATTATACATTTTTCACTTGTCTATTGTAAACTCGTGCAATTAGGAGGAGAGTAAAAATATTAAGCTTTTTAGTTGAAAAGCGCCGCTTTGATTTGCGTGTGAAAAATGAATTTGAGCTTGATGAGAGGAGATTTCTAATGGCGTTTTTAAATTTCTATAAAGCATTTTGTAATTTCCTGTAAAAGTTTATTAACTACTAGGATTGTCCCAAAATAATCCTTTCAATCCAAAAAATATTCACATTATACCAAGTCATAAGGTTTAAAAGTTAAGGAAAAAGTACGTGACTGGATCTGTAAATATTTTGGGTTAACTGTTTAAATGACCACGGACGCGATTAACTTCCAACCATAAATACAATTCAACCGCAGTTACCTATTCTCCTTAGTAAAGGGCTTGGTCAGCAATCGCCACATGACTTGAAAAATCGTGAGGTAAACAATAAATAATGTGGGAATAATTTGTAGTCGGTGCATGCATACGGGTAAAACTCATCCTTCATAAACCCGGTCATTTGTACAAGGCTATGAGAAGGATGTGAAACTGATAATTTACGTAAATCAAGAATGCAAAAATCTTGGCCTATTGAACTTTGCCAAGTCAAATCTGCCAATAAATTAATTAAGTTAGTGAAGAAGGAGAAAAATTCTTTAAAAAATGGAGGTCGGATGATGTCACGCAGACATAATAAATTTATCTGTTCTTGCACACTTTCTAATCCAACTTTTCGGAGTTATTTTTCAGAGAGATTAACAAAATAACGCTATAAAGTGGTATGGCGGGATTTCTTGGCAAAGAAATCATTTTTTTCAACAATGCACCATCCTCAACCACAGTTATGCATAAGAAACAGGATAGTTAACAACAATCCTATCATGTAACTCTTTAATTACATATGAATCCCGTGTAAGCTCACACCAAAGCTAAATGAAGTTACGCGTGCTTCTACATCATCCTTAGAACTATTATTTTGCTGTTCTACAAATAGCTTGGGCTTTGTTAAAAAAAATCATAAGGCTTAAAAAATTATATTTTAAATGCATGTAAAAATTATAAAAGATTTATATTTAACATAAGAAAAAATATTATCTTGTAGGGACACATGTCTACCATTTTTTACAAAGAAGGTAATAGCAATAGCAATTAAAAAATTAAATGCTTCACAAGCTATTAACATTCTGATTCATTGGATGGTTCCTTCTTTTTTTTTAAAAAAAATTGAAACCTAATGGTAGGAAACAGAACGATTATTGGACTGCGAGTTTACCCACTTGCTTCACTTTTATGCATTGCTAATCTCGCAAGATCGTTGCAGTTTTATGATGCATCTCGAAACGTTCCCATTTCATATTTAAAATATTACTGCATATTCGGTGTGTGTGCACTTATTTTGCAAAAAAGTGTGGCACTCCACACGCTTCTCTCTTTCGGATGGCCAAAGCGTATCAAGTAATCAGTAGTAGACGAGAGAGGAATATATGAAAAGGAAAAATATTAAATGATTAAATCAAAAGTGTTTTCACTTGATGATATGAGAAGTGCTAAATAGTTATGAGATCATACAGTGCAGGTAACTCCTTTTGTTATGAGATTTATCAAAGATTATGTGGAGCAAAATGACCAGAGAATTTGAATAGAGTTCTTCTCAAAATGAGATCATAACCATTCAGCTACTGATGCATGTAATAAAGAAACAAAGTTTGTTCTTTACGAAATATGAAAATTGCACTCGGTCTGATTTTTTTCTATCCTTTTGAAGAAGAAAAAAAATTGTTTTTGAAATATTAAAATTGAAACTGGTACTAAATGGTAATTAATTTCCGACTCGATTTCAAATAATAACTTGATCTAGTCGGACCATTACTCATCTAGAGCATCTTTTGGTTTTGACCTGAATGCTTGTAAATAAATCGAAAATTGAAAAGAGTGATTCTGTTTTTTTGCTCATTCAAATTTATGTTTAAAAAAGTCTTGAGATATCTTTGATTGCTCAAAATACTTTCCTAAGTGTTTGGATGATTAAACCATCAAGAAAATCTTAACAATTTGATAATCATCTAATTGAGCATTTTATATCTGACAAGGCCTACATTTTCCAATTCAATGATATCATCAGAGCTAAGCAGATTATTAGAACATCTTTAATTGAACTGAGAGTAAAACTGATTGGATTAGTTGGCGTGACTGTAAGCGGTTATAATGGTCGCCCTTAAGCTGTGTCCAAGTGGATTTTAAATGATCAGAATCCATGTCACAGTTTTTCATTCTCTAACCGCAATTACTCTTTAAAGGTCTGACAAAGGCGGTTTCACATAAAATTATTATCTCAGTCGATATGAATATTTTCAACATTCTCAAATGACAGTATCATTATGTAAAAGTTAATAGTTAATAAAAAGCTGTCATTATTCATTATTCTATGATATTCCAACCCAATTCACAAGTTATTTATTTGCATAAGCTTATAACGTATAATTAAATCATTAAATTTTGAGTACAGGAGACATAATTCAAGATGACTAGTCAATAGTTAACTTAATCGGTAATCAAAACAGCCATTTTAGGACATCAATCGGGATTAAAATTAAATTAAAAATCCTTTAATCGCATCAGCCAATATATTGCAATAATATGAACAAAAAACGGCGACATTTATCTATGACTTTACGAAATCCCGAACCATCTCATTTATTTGCGTTCGGCGTTTTAGTTTCCTAAGTATAATTACGTCCAACCTATTCATACACATTCATACATACCCAATGATAAAATCAATTCTACCAAAGTTTTGCATGGATAGATGTGTCAGCGTTTATTACATAACATATTTAACTTTTAATGTTACAATTAAATATGTAATGTCAAAAAAATTATATGATTATGGAATAGAAGTTTAAGTAGACCATTATCATAAAAAAAGCATCCTCGCGGCTATTTAATATCATGAGTTGAAGTAAACACTTATCCAATTTCCAACAGTAATATTATCAGCGCAAATCATGTTAATAAACGGTAAAATTTGCATTTTTTAAATTGTCTAAGTAAATCCCTTTAACTGTGTAACCAAGCTTATGTCACACGAAAGTAGATTACGTTATTACTAGCCAAAAAAATCAACTTTTACCTAAATGACAAACGGAAATTGAATACTTCACTCTTAATTTTCAATTATTACTGACCATTGTTATGCTGAATTTGTTAAAGTGAGAGTAAGATGAGTTAGTGCGAAATCGCATTGTTTCTTCAAAGAGAGGAAATGCACAAATGAACAGTTAGTAATTCACATAAGCAACAGGATTATTTATAAGAAATGATGAGAAATAAGTGGACTTCTACTTTACTAGTCTCACTCTAAACGTCATCACGAAAACCTGCATTTATCTATAACCTTTCAGGTTAAACTTGATAGCCTTCTAGACTAATCCATTTCCTCTTGTTAATAACGGCGGATTTTATTACTAGGATGAGTATCGAAAAACTGATGATTATTAGCATTGAATAATAACAGTCTTTAATTTCATCTGATACGCAATTTTCTCTGAAAGGGTAATTTAGTATTCTTCCTCCTTTTTTTTATTACGTTTGCCTTATGTTTTATTTAAAGTGCAATTAGCACAAACTAATATTATTTGTTCTTTGCCAACGTCCAGAATAAACTAAAAAAGTATTTCGTAGTTGGCCAGTTATGACACAATTTATAATGTCATGATAAAAAATGGAGACGAAGGTTCGCGAAGCTGACAGCAAATTTTGGTATTGGTTTTCCTGTATTGAGAAAAAACTACATTACATCTGTCTGTATGTAATTGATTACGCAATTGGCTTTAAGGTAGGAGTTAACAAGGTAATTAACAAAAAGCAAAGAACAATAATTTAAATCAATAATAGAGTTTTTAAGGTGATTAAAGGAAATGCAATTAGTTTAGTAGAGCTTTTACATTGTTGATTTACATCAAGTGTTGAAAAGAAGGTTAAAGTTACTCATAACATGTAGGAAACAATGTGCGTGTGGCTAATGATGGAAATCTGAATGAAATTGGTGTCGTTCACATAGCAAAAAATATTCTAGATAGTTTTTTGGTGTATTTATCTGATCATATCCGCGTTACTATGTATGGGGTGGGTTGCTAGAATCACTAATTTTGGATTCTGTTAACGTACCACTGATTAATTATCTAAGTTATAGGAGAGTAGAAGAAAAACAGTCAATTAAGTTTATTGCATGCGCCATTTAAGTTGAAAGGCGATGCTTCTCTCTTTAAAGCTCTAACAACGTGTGAAGTCTTATGATAAGGTTTAAATTAGCTGAAATCGTCGTTGGAAAAATATTTTGAATTTTTGTAGATAACGCATTCCTTGAATATACTAGTGTTTCATAAAAGATAGTTAATAGTTGCAGGCATAGCCGTTTCTGCACAGTATTAGCACTTATCATCATCACGTGCTTAAGTAACCAAAAGGGTAAACAACAGGAATTTAGTTTGAGTCAAACTGTTTGACATCACCACTATAAAATTTCCCCTATAAAATTTCTGTTAAACTTAATATATGAAGTATGCAAAGTCAAATCAAGTTTAAAAGTAGAAAAGACAAAAAAGATATTCCTAGAACGACTTATGCTTTTTATCTCTTATAAAAGTGGAAGTTTGTCCATCACTATAGATTGACTGCTGGCGAAAACTTTTACGTGACAAGCTAACCATCTGCTGTTACGTCCAATTACTGGGAAATTGAATTAACCACATCTTGATTTCCTTAAAAACTTTGATTTCTCCATGCTTCCTTGCGCATTTTTAACTGTCAAGTGTTTTGTTTTAAGGAAGAGCATACACTGAATTAATCAGGATTTACTAGAGCATCTATTTTTAATTTTCTCTCTGGTATTCGCAATCGAAAGTCATTTTATTAGCCTTGTTGTTTACAAGACGAAATGAATGGCCTTTTTTTCAACAAGTGCAAAGCACAAGGTCGACAAAAGTAACCGAGAGTGTGTCAAACTTTCCGCAAGTTGGGTATGAGATAAATGTAGTTGATTAAACTGAATGTTGACACACATATCGGGTGGGATAAAGTCTTTTCAAATAAGTCCGTACAGTTGCGGAAAAATCTTTTAAGGAGGTGTCAATTCAGCCATGTTATACGTCATAACAAAACGAGAGAGAATGGATTCAGTGCGTAAATAAATTAACTACCTATTACTCCCTTTGTGAAGAAATGCAGTAGATTTTTTCTCATCAATTTTCACATTCTCTGCTTTTTGGCAGATGGGATTTGGGAAGATGGTATTAGACTTTTTTTTGTAAAAGAAAGAAGAATAAAAAAAGTCTTAACTTTCGTATGCCGATATGATAGCATGCGAAACTGTATTGTCCTCCTATTGCATGTTGACTACTGAACGTGACGGCTACTGAACAAAACTGCATTTAAGTTGCGGTAAAAAGGTATAGTTGAACAGTGTCATCTTTCTTTAGTTTTGTATGCATTTCCATTTAAGCCATCTCATCCTGCATTTCTCATGTCATGTCTTTGAACAATAAGAAAAGGATTTGGCTGAAACACCTCTCCCCACACACTAATTATGAAAGTTATTGTGTATCTTTTTCGTCTGTCTGGTGGAACTTGGAGTGAAGGCTTATTGTGAACACAATTACCTGAAACTGACGAGGATGCAATGAATGAAAGTTGGAGAAGTCAACAATTCTTTTATTATTGGCTAGTTGGCGTTTTTGGACTATGAGCTAGGAGAAAGTATCGTGACCATTTTTTCGATAGTTTAGCTTATAATTGTTACACTTTCAGTTTCAGACAGAGCATGTATGAAACGATCTATTTAGAAATAATGAATAAAGATGAGGTTCAAGTTTAAAGGATTGTATGGGTATAAAAGTCATTGTCATTTTGGGAAAGGTGAAATTTAAAGATTTCTGTGACTAATCACTAATTATAAATAGTATTTTTAATAGGCTTAACACATCCAGTCGAAATCAATATCAACCTGTTTCATACAAATTATACAAAAATAGGAAATAATTGAACTCTTTTTTCATAAAGCGGGAGAGAAAAGCAGGTCGCCAGCTATTTAAGGATTGTTAACCTACTCTATTGAACAACGAAAAATTAAATAAATGTGCATTTTTTTTTGTTAAAAATAATTTTTGTAAAGAAAGTTGGAAGAATAGCGCATAAGCGATTCCATTGTATCGAGAGAGTTTACAGTTTTCAACAATGTTTAGTCTTGTGGCTTGTTCTTTGCTCGACCGAAACGGTGGTTTTTCCTCCTAGTTTTTTAGATGTCTCTTTGTCAACTATTATGACTTCCAAGAGGAAGCAGACGGTTAGCGTTGACTATAGAAAAGGGACAGGGTTATTTGCAAATTTGTAATCAAAGTATTACACTAATTTACAATTTTTGCACTTGTGAAAAAGAAGAATAACTTGGGTAAAACATGGTTATCCAATTCAAGTAAATTTTATGGAAGCTGAGCATGTTTGCAGGAAATTCACAACTCTTTAGGATGAAT
Organism: Rambutsinella grinnellia; assembly: GCA_027743725.1. NCBI lineage: Eukaryota > Metazoa > Arthropoda > Collembola > Entomobryomorpha > Entomobryidae > Rambutsinella > Rambutsinella grinnellia. The sequence goes on along the minus strand of JAHZMU010002273.1, from coordinate 16,212 downwards.
AAATTGAAATATTTTAACAAGCATGTGTTCCCCTTTTCCGATTTTCAGTATTTCTCCTTGAGATTTTTACAGAGGTTTCAAGGAATTATTTACGCTTATTATACGTCAGTAACCGATAAAAATAGTCCTACATTCTTACGAGAACGAGTCACCAACCTTATCGACAATCTCATCAAAATCACAACGAACATGTAACTCATGTAAAAAAAGCGTTACGTCAGATGAGCCTTAAACCTGTCATGAAATCGGATTAGATTAGCAAAACTAGAGTGTGGAATTGTCATCATCGTATGAGAGAAATGTGTGCCGCACAAAAGTTCAAACCTTTAAGACTAGATTGATAGTTATCACGATGATATCATGAAATTCTATTTAATCATAATATTAACTTGCCAGTGACTTCACACATGAAGACGCCGGTGGTTGAGTGCCAAGCTGTTTTGTTAATGATAAGTAGAGCATTAATTTCAATTTCGATTGAATCCCACACACGCGAGAGAGTTCACATGAGATTTTATGTGACGTCTGCACTTTTTGAGAAACACGAGGATATTCTAAAAGATGTTAAGGTTTAAAAAAAATTATTTACCTTGGAATCGGATGATTGAAGAAAAGTGGCGATTCCGTCTCGTACCCGATTCTTCACTCCGCGAATCGTCCCTTTCTCACTCATAATAGGATTGGCCCCACTATTTCTGGAGAAGATGTCTCTATACCCGGCGAAATTACTGAGAGACTCTGAACTCTCTTCGTTCTCAACCCTTTCCTTGCTATTGCACTCATTTATCTCGTTCAAATGGAAGCCATTTTGCTCGACGATTATTCCAGAGTCGGCTCCCTTCAACATTAGCTTTCCATTGGGATTCTGTTTTGCAGAAGGTGAATAAATGGTGGTGGTGTGATTATGTGCAATATTTTCTGTAATGCTCATTAATACTTTGCTACGGCTTAAGGTAGTCTTCCTACTCGTTCCTGATGAAGATGTTGCCTTTCCGTGCTTTAGAAATTCAGCGTCCAATTCCGCTTTAGCTTTGATAGATTCTGGAGAAAGGATTGTGTTCTTTCCGGTCTCGGTTTTCAGTCGCCTTGGCTCAAAGCTATCAGCAGAAGTTGGTACGAAGCTATGCCCATTGTTATTGACCTCTTCAGTTGATATTTGACATTGAGTTTGTATAAACTCTGCGTTACTAATAGCATGTAAATTATTCCCAATACCTCTTGGCAGAGGAGGTGGTGAAGGTGTTTCGGCTTCACATATCTCCCTCAGAGCAAACTGTGCCGCTTGGCATGACACTGGTCGATATTCAGAAGAGACATCGGATTCCGTATCACTTTCGCTAGTTTCACTTCCAAATCGAATCGCTCCCGTGTTAATCCTTGGAGGCGGTGTCATATCCGATCTTGGCGATGATTGCCCAGAATTACTATCTTCATCTTGCTGTGGCTTATTCTGTCTTAAATTCCTCCCACCATTCCCAGTCGATACATCAATTCGCACAGGGCGGAACATGTTTTCTTCGCCAATTTGAATCTTTATGACATAATTGCTCCCGCGTGAGGGCCCACCCGTAGTGACCACAGCAGTAGTAGTAGCGCTTCCACCTCCACCCCTAACTGAAGAAACTTTTGGGGGAGTTGATGTCGTCGACGCGGCTACAGCCAAGCTGGAGAGATCTGCTCCGGACTCGACGTAAATAACGGCGCGTTCAGATGCCGCCATTTTAGACTCGAGAGTTTGGTAAACAACTTAACCCACACACTTCTATATGTCGTGACTAAATTGAAGAAATTTGTAAGTCTTTGTAGTTTTTTATATATAAAACTACCACAGCACTTTCAAAGCAACTTCACAGTTGGTAGATGGCCATACTAATTTCATACTAAAAGTTTAGAATGGCAGGGTTTGATGTTTGATCTGTTAACCTCTTTGTTTCGCCATGTGTGATTCTACTAAAGATAATTGGAAAGATGTGCAGTTTTAAGTTCAACATCCGTTCCCTCCTCTTTAATTCACATTTGAAAGACAACCACTTTTCAGCAGGTTTGTGTAACTAATATGCACCTTTTTAAAATAGCTCGGATGAATTCACTAACATCTTATAGTCAAAAAAAAATTCGGGCAAGCATAAAAAGAAACGGTTTCCTATCGAATTTCCTTCGTAGGCTTCTTCCTTGAAAGATAAAAGGGCTTTTGTGGTTGGCAGCACACTTTGTTTCCTTTTTTCCCTAAAAATGAGAAAGTAGTAGGGGTTCTGCTCGTATTTTAATCATAAATTAAATCAAATTCGAAGGGAAGTGGGGACTAGCCAAGCAGTTTCAGTAATCAATGGGTGCGCAAAGTTTAGAGAAAAAACAAGTAAAGCTTTGCTCTCTCCGACCCCGTGAGTTTTATTGCGGATACAGTTTAATTTAGAAAGTTTTTTATGGACATTGAAAGGAAACTTTAACCGGTCTCCCGAAATTGGTTAAAAGGTGCACCATTCACGATAGTATGCTTCGTGGGGCATAATGATAATTATTATTTTCACAAATCGTTTTTATTGTTCACAGACACACATGGATAACTTTTATTTATAGAGTATATTCCTACTAACACATTGTCACAGTCACGTTTTTAATAATCAATTAATTTAATTTAAAATATTAACCTAACCTTTTAAAATATTAATTAACCCCTAACCTTAAACACTTTTCGGTTAAACTAACGAAATAAAGCAAAGAAATGCACTTGAGTTACTTTTTGCAAAAAAACTTGCGAACTGACTCCTAACTAACCAAACGCCAAACGTTGACTGTCTTCAAAGCAGTTGAAGCTGATGCGTGTTACTACAAATAGCTATATGCATATGCACTTGCATCACCCACTACCGACAACTTCAAGCCCTACTGTTAAGATGGCTAAATGCCTAACGCTGATGAGCTACATAGTTCTTGAGGTATGGTCTACGCTACTTGTGAAGTTGCTGATATTCTATCTATTTGGTGTGGATAAGCTTATTGTTTAAAGAATTGAGAAAAACTTATAGCTAACAGTTAATTTAAAAAATAAGGCACATGAGTTTGGTTTCTTGAAAGTAGATATTTGTACATTTAACAATGAGTTTATTTACGGCATCATCTCTTATTTGAGTCTTTTCAATAGTTTTATGGAGTCATCTAGATACTTATGGAATTTGCAAGGGCTAGTCCCAGTCCCACAAACGTTTTGAGCGCTTTCACGGCTTCTGGTTTGGATACTCTTCGAGGATATTTTGCTGAATTTATCATGGAGCAATTCAACAACTATCGTGCGCTGTAAAGAACAAAATATTTCGTCAAAAAATCATTTACATTAACACGAGCTAAACATTTAGTACAATATATTCATAAGTAATTACATTTTTCAACTCTAACTCCTTATCTCTGGCAGAGCTTTGCAGAGATTTTTCCAAATGCAAAATTCTTTTCAAGTTCTCATCCTGTTGTTCCAAAAAATTTCTTTTCCACTTGGAGGCTTGATTAATCATATTTCCAAAGCTTTGTTTCTGCGTCTCTAAATCAATCCAGATCTGAATTACTTTGGCAATCATAGAATTCCCATTTCCATGTTGGCTCGAAAGTTCCGCCATTAGTGCAGAGGATGAATCATTCCTACACAGAGAGATATACTCATCTGTGATAGCTTCACCGTTCTCGAACACTCGCTCAATTATTGTTTTCTCCTCGCCAAGGAAGAACTCCATTTGCCTGTGAAGTTTATTTAGAAGCTTCTCCGCCTCTGCATTCTCCTTCTTCATAATATTTTTCTCAGCCAGGACAATGTCGCGTTCATCTCGACATTCCTGTGAATAATAAAGACTCAGTTAGTTAAACTCATTCGTAATTGATAAGACCAGTATGATAATTTTACTCACTTTGATTTCTGCCTGCGCTTGTGCCAGAGCTGCTTCAATTGCAGGGATGTACTCCACCTCTAACTGATCATTTTTCATCGCCGATTCTCGGCGAATCAATTCCAGCACAATAGAATCTTTTGCAGAAACTAAAGCATTTTTTGTCCCTTAAAATTACAAATTAACCACATATTATCCAAGAAAACCAATAGTCACAAACTGCTTTCACAACACTTACTCGCAAATTGTTCTTCCATTCGGGAAACTTCTTCTTCGTTCTTCTTTCTGAACGACTCCAGTTGTCGTTCGTGTAGACTTGCAAGTTTCTTGAGCTCCTTCTTGTGACTCTCTCGTAATTCAATCTTCTCTATCTCCAGCTCCTCAGCTTTAGTCCTGTACACTTCAATTTGTCTTTGGAGATACATTTCACGATTGTTTACTTCCCGAAGCTGCTCCCGCATTCTATTTTCACTTTCATTTTTGCGTGACACCTAAACAATTGTGGAACAAGGCGATTAGCGACTGAATCATTCAAGTGCTGAATCAAAATTGATCACTATTTTTCAATACCTCTAACTCCATGTCATCAACCTTGCCCTTAAATCTCTCAACCAGAGTAACCAACTGGTTAATCGTAATCTCATCTTCCCGTTTCTTTTCCTGAAATAAGTTAATTAAGATTTAAGCCAGAAATAATAAATGAAACGAAAGTATCATTACAGACTAAAATTACTACCTGAAGCGCCTCTACTCTTGCCTTCACTTTTGCCATATCCGCATTCTTGGCTTGAGCAGACTTTAAGTCCTTCTGAAGGGTCTCCAATGTCGACAAAAGCTTATCGAGATTATCCATTTCTCCTTCCATAATGTAATCCATAACTTCTTAAACAAATTAATTCGTTAAAAAACTTAATCCATGCACCATGTGATTTACTAGACTTGGAAAAATTAATGGTGAAATAATATGAAAACAGCAAAAAAATTAGTCCGAAACTGCAATCCAATCTAAACGAATCCACTTCTTCGATCCACTTAACTAAACTAAATTTCTTCCTAATTTTACAGAATCATATACGTTTACTAAAAAATAGTTGAACTTGAACTTGTCAAAAGCCTTTTGTTTTTGTAGAGCGATTGCATGGAAACACGAAACGGGGATGATTCATCATGCGCAAACGCAGTTGCAAAACGCACATGGACAAGATCTCTGCATTATTAAACCGGGAGATGTTTAGTTTGCCCCGATTAGCGATTAGTTCAATCTGCTATGAAATAATTTTCATGAATTTTATCTGGATACCATTAATTTATGTAGCTTAATTATGGTTAATAATAACGAAATAATTAGTCATTTAACAAGTTTTGATATTCATGACAAGATTTCTTTTATTCTTTTCAAGAGCAAAAGGTGGAACGACGGTGAGTTTTTGACGATATTACATAGCGCGAGCGAGCAAGTACATAGCGGCATTTTACATAATTCATTTTTCAATTTTTACAACAATTTTAATGCGTTTTTAGCAAACACCAATATTTAACAATGCGCAAGAATAATTCTTATTTCTTTAGCAGTTTCAAAGGAAACGAGATGACTCAACAATTTACTGGATTGGCCCACTACCTTGTTGAAAATCTTTAATATCATTGGCATTTTCAATTACGCTGATTTCACTAAAATAATAATTGGAGTAGTAACAGCTCGATACAATTAAGCAAATACATAAATAAATGTCTAACTTGATAATAGAAGAACGAAAACTTGAAAAAAAATACATGCAAAACTAATATTTAACGAACACAGACATAATACATCATGATAATTGTATCAGCTCTACGTTTACACAACTACAAAAGTAAAAAACTGTCTAGAAAATCATTGGAAGAACAATTGTATTGCTTTTTACGTGTCTCTAATTAACAATTGAAAACTAATTCATAATTCAAACACTTAAAAGTTAATTCTTTAATTTCTTGACGCACCGATCGAGGTAGACGATTATGCAAATCACTAGTTTCAAGTCTTTCCTAACTGCCATTTTTATTTTTCCCTGTACCATTAATTTGTTACTGGAATAGTAGCATTTTTATTTTCATAGCAAAATTCAAGCGCCTACGTAAGCTGTATTTGTAATGTAAATGTTTTATATAGCTACACAACCATTTTATTAATCGTTTCATTTCTTCATTGTTACATGTGGGCGTGTCCATTCCCAACTAAAGTGGGGGCATTTTCAGCAACTGATGTTGACCCAGGTTTACATTGGGGCGTGCTTGTGGAAGATGAGCTTTCACCCGAGATCCCCTTTTCGCTCCATGCCTCCAATGACTTTTGCACTTGGGCTATTTCCGCAATATTTCCACCCTTGTCATCTTCGATTGATTTTAAGCACTGGAATTTTAAAGAAAAAATAATATTTAGATTGAGCATAGACGAAATATACTAATATTTTCTTTTTACCTGTAAAATGCTCGAAGCAACACAAGAGACTTTGCGATCACAGTGAATCACAATCACCCTAACAACATTTAAGAGCTTCGCAATGGCTGCATTGAGTTCAATAATTTCTTTCTTCAAGGAAACTTGATCCGCATCCGGAGAAGCACCATCCACTAGGCTGAAGGGTTTCATTATCTCGTCCAAGCCTGACTTTTCGGCCGCTTCTCGCTCCAGAATTGCCTGGTTTAAACTTTGTAACGAGCTACTCTCCATTGAAGGTAAAGATTTGGATGGAGTCAATTGCTCATTTTCTTTTCTAGTGGATTGAACTCCCGAATCTGTTGAATTGGGTGAGACTACACCACTACTAGGTACAGTTGTTGAGGTTGAAGCACTGCCTGTATTTCCCGTGGAGGATTTGGAACTCAACAAGTCCATCGGTACTATCGGGAATGCAGCGGAGAGTGAGCTGATCAGGGGCAATAAAAGAGAACAGCTCAAATCCGTTTCCTTAATTGTTTGATTCGCCTCCTAATAAAATAAAAAATAAATTGCGTCATGTATTGTTTATCATTATGCACGGGTTACAAAATAATCTTTGTTTATTTACCGTTGGGTTCAATAGTTCTTGAGGTACTTTATAGGTTTTGAGTAGCGACTCCGTAAGAGTTGTCACTCGAAGCTTTGTCTGATGTATATTATGGGTACTATCTGTAATCTGATGGGAGAGTTGCGAAATCACTGATGTCGATTGACTCTCCAGTCGGTGTAGTAGGGCTTGCGATTTCATTGCTTCTTGTTTATGTTGTTCACTTAAACGGACGAGGCTGGAGCAACGTGATTGATAATCGGTCTTTAACGCTTCCATTTCATCTTTCCATTTCTTCGCCTAAAATTAATAAATAAAATACTATTTATTTATATTCAAAGAAAATCACAAGTAAACAAATAAGTAATTCCTTACCTCAACTTCGGTTTCCGTTAAGCTCTCCGCCAGAATAGATTTCTCCGCTTTGAGGAACTCAATCATCTCCGTAGACTCATTTTGTGCTTCTTCCAACTGCTTCTGCAGCTCAACTTTCCTAACCTCCGCCTTCTCATAGTCTGATTGAACTTTCATAAACTGGTTTCTATATCTATTGCATAAACTTTCCAAGTTCTTAATTTGCTCTTTGTTCTCCGGTCCAATTTCTGGAGGAAGCGGGCTCACACTAACTCGTCCTAGGTCAACATTGACTAGAGTTGTATCAGTCTGAACCCATTTTTCCTGCCTCAACCTTTTCTGATTACTACTCGCTGTCTGCCCCAGAGCTGAAGACAACTTTGAAAATATTTTGGCACCCATATGTTTCTCCTTAGCTGCTACTGAAGACATCCTGCCTGGTCCAGCACTCCCGTTTGCACTCATCAAAGAAACTCCTCCTGCCACTGCGGAGTTGCCACTCTGAGGCAAGAAATGCAAGGAATCCCCACTTCCAGAATTTGCACTGCCTGAAGAATTCCCCGAAAAGTTTTTCGCTTTAGCTTCCTGCATTTTTTGCATTCTTAATGCCGACGTCCTATTCCCAGAAGGTTCCCACTGTGGCGTCACTTGCTTCTTTGCTCTTAACGACCCAGCCCGCTTCAGAGTTGACGAGGCAGAGGTAGACTCTCCAAATGAATGGCCTTGGGTTGATGAAATATGCACTTTATTTGATGACTTTTCAAGGTACGACATACTCTTTGACATTAATTCCGATGGAACTCCAGGCACGCCAACAACTTTGCTACTACTCCCATGACCATTACTGGTTGAGGGTGTCTCGCCATCGCTAAAATCTAACGGTCTCGCCCTAACATTCTTTCTTACTCGTAAAGTAGCATATTTCTCAATCCTTTTCAGCTTTGAAACATTCTTATCTTCCGGAGGCATGCATGAACTCGAGCTACTAGCACTGTTGAAATTAATTCTCGCTCTAGCCCCAGAATCAGACCTGGTCATCAAGACACTAGATAATTTCCCTCTTGGACGAGATGATGTCGGCGTTGCTCCAACGTCCCCACTACTTCCCAAGCTATCCATTGAAGACTGCTTATCACTTCCGCTTCCACTTCCTCGTGAATCATTCTTCAAAATTGATTTTATCGGCTTCTTAATCTCATTACTTGATTTCGATGACTGCACAACCCTCCTATTAGCTGGGGTTCTATTCCTCGCCGTTTGTGCTCCGGTTGCTGGCGTCGTTGTCCCACTCTTCGACCTTCTTGAGCATCTGGGGCATTCTGTACTCCGTCCTGAGCCACCCTCCTGACACTTTGAATTGTGACCTGAGCTACCACCACTGCTACATTGCTTTCGGGCGTTGTCAGGAGTTTGAACTTTGCTTTTCTGGGAACTTGCAGGTGTACACTTCACGCTCTTGTCAACTTTTGCACTATTTGTATTCGACTTGTTACTATTTCCCACAACGCTTGGTTCGTGCTTACAACTAGATTCATCATGAATAGCACCTTGTGCCTTCTCACCCTTTTCTTTATTACTATTATTTACGTTGATAATTTCAGACTTGATAAAGGGCCCATTCCCACTCGCATCCATATCTCCCCTCACGATACTAATCTTATCAGGTTCCGGCGTCTTGTTCTCTTTCTCTATCTCGTCCGACTCACTCTTACAAACAGGGCTGCCAGTGGCCACTGAAGACATTCCTTTGTGGCCCATGCTGCTACTGCTCCCACAGCTCCCATCGACTATATCCTCGACATCCTCCTTCCCATACGTATTCAGGGCTAAGCAACACCCTTCAATTAATCTCGAAGGGTCATCCGGTTCACTATACCAGCTCACGAGGGACAGTCGCATTTCCTCCGAACTTTGCATCGATACAGGACCACTGCTACTTGGCTGTTCTCCATTGTCAAGAGAGTTACTCCCACCAGTGGAGCCGCAGTGACCGGCACTCGAGTGAAGGCTAATACAGGCACTTATGGATGCAACCCCAACCGTAACAGAGCTATCGCCCGCGCTACTCCCCTCCAGTCTAAAGTTAGGCACTGGTGGCTTACTACCATTAGCTAAAGGTGCACTTTTCTCAGACCTCTCGAAACTCTCACATTCCACTTTACTCACATCACTAGACTCTCTTCGCGTTTCGTTGAATGTTGTTGACTCTCCTAATGGATCAATAAGTTTGGAATGGATTGGAGGATTACACTCATTATTATTATTACCCTTTTCAACGCAAACTCTTTCCTCCCTTGTTATGCCAATTTCGGATGGGATTCCGTTTCCAGTTGAAGTCTTCTTCGCAGCTTGTTCCTCTGTTGTTGTGCTCTGCCTTGGGTTGCTTTGGTCACTGGCTTTCTCCTCTGACGATGCTCCCCTACTTGTTAGACTAGCTGCGTGTTCTTCTGAGTTGGTGGGAATCGTTATCCTTTTCGTTTCCATCTTATCTATACCTCCTCCGCTATCACTCATAGTTTCAATCGTCGCCGTTCTCACCTCCCTCCTATTACTCAACTCGGTTATTTCACATTTTTATAAACAATGTCCTAATCCTTCCACCACTCATTCTTGATATCTGATAACTTATTGCACTTTTTATTCACATTGCGTATTCAGAACCAGTAGCATCTTCCATTTAAATGTGTTAAATAAGATATTCCTATAACGATACTGTGTGTGGCCGTTTCTCAAAACTAAAAAGTTTATAGAACTCTGTGTAATAACACACAGAGAGCACGCTCCTCTTAATTTTCAGAGTTGTGGGAACTTTTGTAAGGCAAGCAGGTAGATTTTTTCATTCTCTTGTTTCTTAAATTGAATAAAGTTATACAGATATGATTCTTCTCACTTCAAACGAAACGTTAATGGTTACAAGCTCTATTCTAAATATTAGCTGTTGCGGCTTCCTATTATCAAAAACGAGATTTTATATGAGAAACACAGAATTGTTAGTAACGCTTGAATGTCGAGGTTAAAACAGTTCTCATTTAAATCGGGGTGAGAAGGTTGCGCCGAGCTTGATTGCAGAGAGAGGTTGAGAGATTTTTAATATTTTACGAGATTCAGTTTTCTTCTAAGGCTTGTCAGCAAATTTCCATTTCACCTTTAACCGTTCTCTTCATCTTCCGAAACAACTTTTTATCTTGTCACTCGTCACGTAATGTTGCAGAGAATCTGTAAAGAAAAAAATAAGGTTATGAAATCCCTTATTGTTCACTCTTATCACACATTAAACAATGAGTTAATGACCAATTATCAATAGGTTAATCATCTTGTAATCTCATTATGTTCCGCTCATCCTAATTAAAAAATTATCCCATTTTAAATCGCATAAACAATCGTTTTGTTGCTACAAATCCTTCGCCTTTTTAATACCTTTTTTTACAATTTAATTTCATTTCAAATCCTTCATATTTCTGAAAGGCAACTGTGAATCCATTTGCTCATTTACGCAATCTTCAGCTTTAAAAAAACTAATAAGGATAATGGAAATCACATAAAAAATGTATGTGCAGGGAAAAAGATAATAATAGTAGTTGGGATCTGTGGAACATCTAAGGAAAGTATATGACAAAGATTTATAGCTGTTGCTCCCCTTTACATCCATAATTTGTCTTCATTAGGTAAAAGGAAGATCAAGGTAGAATGTACAAGCCCAGATTAGGCTTTATGGATAAAGATTATATCCTTTTCCTTCACACAAGATAAATAATACTAGGCTTAGTCAAACAAAATAAAGACGGATGTGATTAGCTTATTTTTACTTCAGCTTTGTGCTACATTCCAACAATAAAATGTCAGTGGGACTTACTAAAATTAATTAAATGGTGGTAAATGTCATTGTATAGACATTAGCAAGAATGAAAGCTCGCATGTCGTTGAATGAAGAAAGTCTTTATAAATAACTTAAAATGCCACATGGCTATATACGAACCTACCAAATGTGTTGACGGAGAAATCGCAAAAAAAAATTAGCGAAACTGCTTCCTTCCTGTTACTCCCTATTGCGCATTATATCCCTGACTGGAGTGGAAAGCAAGGGTTTCTCGAAAAAACGCAGAGGCAGAGTAAGTCAAATATAAAATTACCATTTAATGAATATTCTCGCATTGAAAAGAATATGAGCTTCCTCTCTGAATTACTATTTTCAATTTTCCAGTTTTCAAGCTCATTATAAAGCAGTAAAAATTCTTTGCATACATATCGAATATCCATACAAGAAATTAACCCATTCAAATTCATACTTGGCATAAAAAATGTTACTAAAACTAACGTTTTTTCTCTTCCGAATTTTTAGTCTCATGTCGTTGTATGAAAACAAGTCCCCACGGAATTCGTGCATATTTTTATTCACTCCTTGCCAATAAGTGCTTTCCGCATTATTAATGAGGGAGAAAGGAATTTCTAACTAGCATTTCCTAAAATCCCTTTCACTCTAATACTTTTTTCCATTGCTCACATAAGTCAAATAAATTTTGCTATATTTTACCTTAACGTCCTTTGGAGCAAGAGGAAACGCATTAGCATTCCTTCCTATAAAAGGCAGACGTTTATGAAGCTAAACATCTTTCTAAAATAGAATTTGATGAATAGAATTCCAGCGATAACGAATTAACACATTAATGCTAAGCGATAACATCGAGGTCAATCACGGTTCGTGTGATAATCATTGTTTAAATTTACTTTATTAAACAATGGCTTGACCTAAAATAGTCACGTCACGTCAACTTCTACTTGCTTAGATTAAACATCAGGTGTACCCAACTCCAACCTTGAATTGCATCATTTCGCGAGTCATGTAATTTAAATTTCATAAATCTGTTCATGTCACCCAACCCTATTAATTACTATTCAGGTATTACTAACTTTAATGCGTTATCATCAACATTAATTACCCATTCTAAAATACTTTTCGGTTCATTGGCATATTCAAATTATATTTCTCTTTGATTAAATACAGGAGTTTTATCCAAACTAATATAAAATTAAATATATTCTTTTATCCCATTCCCGTTAGAAAAATTCCATTTTTTCTCCTCAAATCTTTGCGTGCGCCAAAAAAATTGAAACGTGTTATATTGTACCCTTCTAGACAAAATCGTAACATTATCATAACTACTAGTTACTATGTCGCCTGTCGGCCTACCATTTTACTTCTGACATGAAACAGTGTAGATCGGAGGTTATAAGCTAATTTCAAATGGGGATATTTCGCCCCAAGAAAAATTTATCCCTTCATCATTTGCATTAATCTCACATCAGTAAGCCAACTGCCATTAAACCGATCGTGAGTAGTGCGGGACTAGAGGTGAGATGGAATGAAAATATTAAAAAATTTCATCTCACGACACACAACAAACATTTCTTATTCAATTTTATGATCTACCACTCACATCATTAGCTTTGACTTAACGACTATCAACATAAGACCAAGTTTGAAATACTCGCATTTCTTAAAGACACTTCTGAAAACCTTTTGCTTAAAACGTATTATTATCCACGGATAAATTTACAAAATCTTAGCCCATATGCGCATCATAAACATTGTAGCAACTGACAATTCAACATGCATATATTTACCTTTAAAAAATACATAAATACATACATGCAAAGTTAGTAAATCCTCACTAACATTTCTCTACATAATTCCACCACTAGGATAAACATATTTATGAACAGTGGAGAGGAAAAAGCGATAAAATAGCTAGTAAATCTCCAGCGCAAAAAATCGCGTGTAAAAAATTCTATCCCGTTCACTCTTTAGAATATTTCATGAGGAAAAACGTGCTTGAAAAATATATAGTTGAAAACTATGAGTTTCGCTGTAAATGCAACTAAATTGCAGTTATTATTCGACCGTTTTACTGCGATGAGTGATGAGGATGTGAGAACTATGAACTATCCTAATTCTCGTTTTGTGGGAGCTTCACTTGAGAGCAAAACAAAGAGTGGCTATTCATTAAACCTCTTGATTCTTCCATTACATATTATTATTAGCAATCAACTCAAAACTCTCATTCATTTGCTCACTCTTATTGTTCTTTAATGACTGAAGGATGTACAAGGTCAATTGCTCACGTCACAGATGGATTTAAACTTTAAGTCTTTTGTACTCCGATACCTTCTGAAAACCGCAATGGCAGTCGTGGCTGTAGCTGAAATCTTTAATAGAATCAATTGTACTTTCAGATGGCTTCTTACCCGCTTGATTCAGATATCAACTTTTTACTATCACTTTTCACTCCAATACATTATACTCATTGCGAATCGTAAAATTCGCAAGTAATTTTAGAGGTGTTGGCATCATCTCACTGATCCCGATTATTCTCTTCAATTACTTCAAAACCTGATTGTGCTGAGATTCAAACCTAACATGAAATCATCACCCGTCAATTAGATATTTTATTCGCAAATAAAACAAGTAAAAATGTAGCAGGTGCAAATGGTTATTTTGTGAGAACCGAGCTATAACTTTGCAATACTTTTTTTCTTCATAAGAATCTCAAAATAGTTTATCCCGAGTGATTTTAATGAGAATTTTGGTAATTACTTACAAGGAATAAATCGGGTGAGCAATTGACCTGGTCGTAACCTAACTCAGTTTTAAAGTAAATATTATCATAACTCAGTTAAAAATAGAAAGGCGTCACTGGCTCAAAAACGAGTAAACTATAGATGCAGCGTTAAAAATTAGTTTTATGATGTTGCATAAATAAACAATGAGCTTATCCAAGGGGATCAAATTAGAAAGGAATTTGTTCAATGTTACCCTTCATCATTCGAATTATCTTATTAACTTCTTGTACACAACAGACCCTTCTTAATTTAAATTCAGTGTGACAAGTTACGCGTCAATTACTAGCTTGCGATCTGCAGCAACTCCAATTTATTGGTGTCATTGAGCCATTGCTGCACGTCGGCTTTTGCAGGTGCAAAATGTGCAACCTTTAAAAAATCGATTGCTCAAAAGCTCTTATTAACATAAATAAAATCTACAACTTACAATTTGACCAGCGCTAACAAGTATTCAAGTGAGCAAAGTAAATCAGGGGAGGTGAGATCATAAATTCATTCATCTGAAATATTAATATTTATCATGAAAAAAAATTCACTTCAATTTCAAATTTAACTCGTTCACGAAAATACCTTCAGACTACGAAGATTCAGCTTCACAATCTCATAATTTATTACCTGCGAGATAGTAGTTAAGCCAAAGTTTATGGTTTAAGTGCCTACAGCGATTTCGGTGGACTAGAAATGAATGATGAAATTTGAAATGCCATCATTTTTCGCCATGTGCATGGCCTTCTTTCTCATTCAAACGACCAATTGAATGACCAGCAGCGACCACTGGTCAGAAAAAGGGTGCAACCTGCACCCCGTTATATGAACAAACAAATTAATAAAAGATTTGCCAAAAATTACAAGAAACGTAAGTATCAGCTGGTGGCAAAAGCCTTTTCAATCTTGACTCGAAAATAATTTCCAATTAGGAAACTTTTTCAAGGTTTGTCTTTAATTGAACTTCATCAAACTCAAGATCAATCATGTCGCAACATAATTTGTCCTTATGCAACACATTATTACATAATAGGAGATTGAAAATCCTAAAATCATAATCGCAAAAATCTCGTTTTTTCAACACGTTCCCCAGCACGTGCACTTAAACCTTGGCTTGTCCGATTAAAATATCAGGTTCAAGTCTACTAATTTAGCTAATTACGGAATGCAAACCGGATTCAATCTTGCCAACTAATCTTGATCCTACTCATTCAAAGCTTATATTGGCATCAGATCAAATTTTGTCACATGGCGAAGAGTTTTGAAAAATGAGAAATGGGATGATCTCGTCGCAACGCTTTTTGTCTGTCAGCTCTTACTTATCTTATCATTGAACTTGTGTCTTTCAAGTTCAAAAAAATGTCAACGCCAAAAAAATCAACACAGTCTAATTTACCCGTGCCAAACCCTACGTTTCTAACAATTACAATTAGTTTAACTTACTCTTTAGTCTTGAGAGGATCAACAATGAGCACTTCAATTATTTCAAGCCACCACATTCATCACAAACTAATTTAAACACTTTTAAACTTGAGAGAAAAACTGTTGAGATTCACCCCAAAAATTCCTCTCCCCACTTCCCTCCCAAAAAAACTCTTCCAAAACTACAAAAAATTAAAGTTTTGCAACACTTGAAAGAAATGACAACTGTTCTCATTCCTCTACACTATTCGCCGCACACCTCCACACTCAGAGAACAAAAGGGAACAAAAGGCTTAGGAAAAAATGTGTTCACTCCGCAATCCCTTTCTGTTCTCCGTCCACCACAGCCAGAACGGAGAGAGAGCAACATGCAACTGATATTTTTCTACTTCCTTTTCTCTCTTGGTCTGAATGAGACATTTCTAGAGAGAGAAAAAAACTGCCGCAATGAATTTCTCATGTAAAGAGGTAAAAGTTTCACATGACATGGTCCTCACACTCCACCTCATGGACTTGTCCAAGTCGAACTGTTCGGAGAGTCTTTCGTCTAAAACAGCTCTGCCTTAACTGAAATAAATAATGAAGCGTTTTCTGTACTTGCTTGAAAAGAGTTGCAATTCATCGTCAGCGTATGTATGCAGCGTGTAGGAAAAATAGCTACGGAGAGAGATGAGATGGTTGAATACACATCGCCTTAGTACGCATATAGAATGTTGTTGCCAGTTGGATAAGAATATTTTGCTTCTCATCATCATGTAGAGAGGGTTACGAAATTTTATTTAAAAAATGTAAAAGAAATGATGGTGCTCTTCATACTAGAAACATTTATCATATCAGTTGAGAGATTGAACTCTACAAATTTTGAGCTCGGGTTTTTTTGTAGAAGCTCTACAAATACAAGAGGAACCTTGTAGCATTGGCAGTTTGAACTTTGC
>JAHZMU010002272.1:0-24833 GCA_027743725.1 Rambutsinella grinnellia | reverse complement strand
ACCTTCCAACAAAAGTTAATCATTTCCTACCTTAAAGTATCCTTGCTGAATTCCTCTTGGTAAGCAGTCCTCATCCTGCTCCATGATTGCCGTTCTTATCAGCTCTTTGTCAAGTAATCGATCAATAATCCCTTTAGAAGAGATACCGTTCGATTCACTCTGCTTTGAAGCTAAAAGGAGCAATTGAGCTGGGCTTCCATTCCTACTTTTTACTTCACTCTCATTGTCCGACTTCCCATCCCCTTTCCGCATATGAATACACTCACTCCTCTTTGTAATGAATGCATCATAACTGGAATTTGCATTTATCGGTTCACCAACCGCACTAGAAGTGTTTGAATGTTTGTCATTTGCACTAAATAATTTCTTATTGCTTTCCCCATTTTTAACATTTAAATAATTATTATCACTTAAAGAGCTTGAATCTTCCGAATTCTTTTTTGTCGTCTCTGTACCCATATCACAGAATCCAAAAAATACTTAATGAGGTAGTCATTAGAACATAATTAGTCGATTGCGAACTCAAAATATAATCACGCTTGTCACACTAACACAAAATGTTCAACTTCCCAGAGGTGCAGCGGGTCACAAGGTCCTCAAATATTTATTTTCCACTCCTGAAATAGCAAAAATTGAGTAAGTCAATTTCTCAATTTTAAAAACGCACTCAAATTGCATTCAAATGAAGCAACTCAACATTCAAAAATTCCATCAATGACCTTACAAAATTGGAACTGACCACTGTCTCACGACTTGCCAAAATTATTGCATAAAATATTTCGTAATTCTTTCTCTCTTCCAAACCACAAATAGCTTTACTCGAACTCTTCTCCTCTCATTACAATTACCATTTGATCTCTACGTCGCCTCTCCAAAAATCCCTGAAGCCTCCTCAACCTTCTCGAAATCCTCTTTTTTAAAACAATGAACACAGGAATCCAATCAGGAAAAAACTGAACTGGTACTACCATCTGAAATTTTTTCACCTCTTGAAAAAAATCTTTATTCAAGGAAGCTTTAAATAAAACCCGTGTTATATCTTCCCAGTTAGTATTAAAATGGTCATTATCCTTCAGAGAAAAAATTTCGCTACAAACAAGAGCAATTCACAGTTGATGTTTAGGCTTAACCTTACCACTTTTCAGGTAACGTTGTTGCGAAAAGGCTTCATCATCACCACAAACACGCGCACAAACTACCAGAAAGAGGATCATGCACCAACACCACCAGCTCATCATCATCTTCATCATCCCAAAAATCACTCACTGTGTCCACACACAATCCTCCTATGAATTTCAGAGAAAAAATTGTTTCATATCGGGATATAAATACTAAACATAAGCATAGTTTTAACAAAACAATTGAAAATATGTGAAAGGTTATTTCTCTCAAAGAAATTATAAATTATATGCAGGAATCACCACCAATCTTATCACTTTTTCATATAAAAATACACATTTTATATATTTTCATTAATATTTATATTATTAGCTAATAATAGTTAGAATTCTAGTAGAATATAAAAATTTTGCAACTTTTTTCCTCAAAAAAAGTGTGAAACATTCACTGTCTACCGCTCACTAGTGAGTTTTTTTAGAAACTGAATATTACAATGTTATTTCAAGATAACCCTTGTGTTTTACTAGAAACATTGATGTTAACCTTTGTAATGCGGACGCTTTGATATTCTCCGCTTAAAATATTTTAGAACAGAGCGGTAGTGATTATGCATCCTGAATATGAGGAATAATATGTGCATGAGGCGACATTTGCAAAGCGCTAATGAAATCTAGTTCAAGAGCAACAAAAACGGAATTTAAAGCGCTTATAAAAATATATAAAAAGGACTTTTTAAACTTTGCGAATTAAATAGGCTTTTACAAAGTCCGCTCGTGACATGATAAGAGTAAGAAAAAATTTGAAATTTTGTCTCGGTCACACATTCTTGCTCGGTGAATACAAGAAGCATTAGTGAAATGAGAGAAATGCTACGTATCTCAAATAATTATAATGTTTTTCAAAGCAAGAAAAAGTTTCTATAAGTAGAGTCATCAAGTACATGACTATGATTAGTTTCGGCTATGAGCAAAGCTATTTCTATAAAAATTATAGCTTACGGTGACAGTTTGAGGTCCTCTTGCCATTGTGGTGACCACCGGGAGCCTTAAAAAGGCAGCCGACATAGTTGTGGTTGGTCATTGTCATTGTGATTAATGCAGAACAGCTTTGAAAACGATACGGATCTTTTTTATCATTATATCAAAAAGGTATATAAATAGTGTAGCTCTCATTAATTGTAACAGTTTGTGTCCTCCACCTCATCCCCTGCCTCGCCCACGCTACGCTTTCTCTTAGGACCCATCTCCAGCTCCCATTCAACTATAATCTTTAAGATTTGAAGGAACTCAATGATTTCAAAACACCAATGGCTCAACATCTTATATGTTGTCGTATACATGTCGGAACACTTTCCAACAAATTCAAACATGTTGAAAATTATGAAAAATTATTAGATTGCAATTTTTTTGCAACTTAATTTAGCTCACAAATAAATAGTTTACTTTCAAGGAAAACTTTTGATTATAGTAATTAGTTTGTATTGAAAGTTTGTAGTTAACACCGATAAGATCATAAAACACTTGCAGGTATGGCACAGTAGTCTGATTGGTTAACCACTGTAAAACAATTTTAAAATTTTTAAGTAACACTTTAAAAAACTTGAACTAATTAGTCTTTATCAGTGATATTTTGATCTTTCCCGTAAAAAATCAGAATCCAAATAAAAGTAAGTATAACGAGGTCAATTTCCACTTTGAAATTACTTTAACCGGCAATTTTGGGATTTTTCATTAAATCGTACTCGAGTTTGGCGTGGCTTACAAGTGATCTCTGTTCTATGTCTGTCATCTTTGAACTATATTATTCCACGATGAAGATCAATAGCAGGAAACTAATATGTTAGGGTCTAATGAAATCGATGAAACAATGTTCTTCGCAATAACTGATTACGTGGGATTGATTGAAGGGGGAGGAGGAGGATCATTCAGCGTCAAATGAATCTAACTAATTGCAAGCATTACCACTCTAAGTCATTTGGAATATCCTAGTTTAAGTCTCGTTATGTAAGATGCATTGTAAGTCAGCTCTTAAAGTGCATCATCCATGAGCTAGAAATTAGTTAATTTTTTGTAGATGTTGGCAAAGCTATTTTATGCATCGCGAAGTAATTGGCGAAATATTTATTATTGCTGACATTGCAAAGTATCTGCATTCTTTGTGCAACTATAGGGTGGAATGCTGATTTATGGAATAAGCTAGAATAGCTGACTTCATTCAGGATATGAGTAATTAATTCTTGCAATCTATTCAATACGTCAGGTCTTGGTAATGATAATGAAAAACAAATATTGCGAAGTCCCAGTTTTAGATGCAACCTTTATGTAACGCATAAGCCATTTGCAATTCTTGCAATTTGTAATTTCACAACGTAAGTATAACTTGTTTAGCATCTACTAAAAACTGTTGCTTCTTTTCTGATCTGAATGAAGAAAATTTCAGGGTATTTCGACCTCTTACAAGGCAGGATTCTAACAACAGTAAATATCTGGAAGCAGTTATAAGGTAAATGAGTGCACACGATAATTACAGTCATCAGGAAGAAAACAATGAGCGTCAGAAATAGGGACGAGGAGACAGTTTAAATTGGGAGGGCGGTTGTGATGATGTAACCTCAGATTTGAAACAAGTTTTAAATAATTATGATGGGTAAATTTCTTTTGTTTTTTACTGTCCCTGTAACTGTTTGCGTAAGCATGAAAGGTAAACGGTTTGTCATCCGACATTTTTAATTTTTCGAGGTTTCAACAATTTTCAAAAAATGAGAAACTAGTTTATGTAAACTGAGTATTGTTTTAATTTTTTCCTCAAGTTTAATTTGGCTTTAATCTTCCTTGTTGACCTACGACCCGATCTCATAGAATTTTAAAGTAGAATCTCAATCAAAGTAATCGTTACGCTTTCAGGTTAAAAAGAGCCGATTTACTTCCTTTTACTGCAAATAGCCTTAAGCCCATCTCATGTCTTAATACCAATCCCATGCAAACCGATTAACTCTACTATTTCTTATTATTTAACTGGTCCACTACCTGTCCATTATTTCAAGCAGTGAAAAATTGTCGAAACTGATTGTTGGATTGTAATATCCAACGAATCTTTGCTTCCTGTGTAACAATTTTACTGAGAGAGCCAGTTTAAATGCATTTTTTATCGCTGATTACATGAAAAAATATAAATTATTAACGTACAAAAACTGATGTTGAGATGAAAACTGCAAAAAATAATAATTTTTATGGGGTTGATGATGCAACAATGATTTAAGACCCTTTTCATCTCCATCCTACCTACATCTACTCATCACTTGTTGTGGAAATCAGAACAAAAAAATGCACAGAGCTTTACATAACAACTATAAATAAAAACATTAGCTAAGACCCTGACTCTGATTTGCTCCTGATCATCTTGACAGCCTCTTGATATCCGAGGTAGAATAAATAAATTCATTTTTAATATAGAAAAGTGGGACTGATTTAATACAAATTATGTATTAAGATTCCTCATTTGTCGCGTAAACAGAAGAGGCTTCTACTACCATAAATCTCAACTAAATCTTAATAGTCACTTTAGCATGTCCCAGAAATTCATGCTTCCCTGATCACGACCACAAAACCATGACGTGTGCGCATTCCTCCTTGTTAAGCTCAAGAGCATTAAGACAAAAACAAAAGGCTTAGACGAAACAAATTGGAAATAAATTTAAAAATAATTCAAACTCTCAAAACTTGTCCTTTTATAAATAAAGTTATTATTTGACCTTGTAATTTAATGAGGTAAAAATCCACTTGTTAATCCTTAACAAAGAACGTTATCGAGTATTGATAAGCACAAAAACTTAAGGTAATACATATTCCAGATTGAAATGCAGTGATCACAAAATTGACAAGTTGAAGCCTCTCTTTACAGCATTTAAAAAAATGAGACTCTTCATTTATTTCGCCCATTTTCATGGTGCACCATAATTTGGTACAAGTTTATTTCGGCAGTGACACGTAGCCCTGCAATGCTGCCTCCTGTTTAATCCCTCCTTACTCTTATCTTTACAAAGCCAAACTGGATGTTCCTCTTTCAAATCGTAGCAATTAATCCAGAGATCTGCAACAGGACAAGAGTTTGTGCATAGCTTGGTCTCTTCACTGCAATCGTTTGGGCACTCGCCACACGTAGGCCCTTTGTTATATGGTCGGCCAATGTGGTCGTAAAAATTTCCACTGAAAATACAAAATTATATAATTAATTCATTTGCATTCAGCTCTAGTTGACCCTGTCTTCTAGGTCTAGGTCTGGTATAGATCATCTTCACAGGATGCTTTCTGACATGACATCTGAGTTTGCCTGATTGCGTTTTATTGCTTGAAACATGTCATGTTTAATTATGGGCGGCTTTCCCAAAAAAAAGATTCTTTTCATGCCACATCCGTATTTGTCTCCTGTCCTAATAATTTTCGTCCACACCTCGAAAACAAATAACTTGGCATGGATCGTTACCACTTGTAACGGCTTTTGTAATACTTTTCGATTCATCTTAATTGCAGTGGAGATCAACAAGGTGTAATTAGAGGTCATTACTCATCCTTTATAAATATTGGCTGTGAACAGACATTTTGCTTACGTTGGGCAGTAATTACAAACGTAGTTAAAGTAAGTCTTCCCACGCGACGTCCTGCATTGTGCATAACCGCAACCAACTTTATGGGAAGCAGCCCACACCTGGAATGTTCAAAAAGGAAATGAGACTCGCCAACAGCAACACCGGTGGTGGTCGTTATCACTTTGATGCATGTCATACTTAATTATAATTTTTATTTCGCAAGAATTAAGATAATCAAGTAAAAATACTGCAGTTTAGCAAAATTGTAAGAAAATTACAGTTTCACCAGCTCTTCTCTTACCAAGGAACCTTGTGAGTAGCGACAAATATATTTTGGCCACAAGAACCGTAAAA
The DNA here is from genome assembly GCA_027743725.1 of Rambutsinella grinnellia. Lineage (NCBI taxonomy): Eukaryota > Metazoa > Arthropoda > Collembola > Entomobryomorpha > Entomobryidae > Rambutsinella > Rambutsinella grinnellia. The sequence continues at coordinate 18,775 of JAHZMU010002272.1, read as the reverse complement.
ATCCGTCCATCTATCGGTTGCATTGTCGTGTGTTAACATTTGACATTGTTCAGCCCACCGCTGAGCTCTTTTTGCTGCTCCTGAATGCCAACTCTATTATTTCATAATAAAAAATGGATTATAATTGAGCATAGATATTTCAGCTATTATTTTCTTTATTATAATCATTTAATTAACCATTTCAAGCATATTTGACGCCGTAGGCTTCACACTAGCTCGGAAGAGGTTGTGAGCGGAGACAATCTTATCTTGAACCTTTTTCGATGTTGTGACCAGCATACTCTTTGGCATCCGGTTTCCGAAAACTCGTGGTCCTGCTCAAAGCCAAAAGAGACGAATGAATTTCCACACATTGCATATTGAAATAGCAATATTTTTACAGGGTAATGCACTACGTATATAAATAAACTGTTAATCAGAATATCAATCAAAGAAAAAATATGAGCAATTTAGAATTTAAAAGCTTTTTTCATATCATATAATAGCTGTTTCTGGTTCCTAAATAAAAGCTCAGCGTTCAATTTTCATTCACTTCCGTACAAGAAATATTGAATCGCAATACGAAATATTTCATCTGGAAGGCATGCTACGCTGATGAAATAAAAGCTATTAAAATACTTGGGACTTTTTCAAACAAGAAAAATTTTACTGTTATACAATTTGTGCATCTTGCAACTTCACATGGTCAATGCTACATGAAAGCAATAAAGCTCATCTTGTACGGGTCTTAAAATGTTTACATGTGCAACCAGACCCTGCTTCTGTTTGAATGAGTAAATCCAATTATAAAATTAGCAGCTACTTAAATTCAATCTGTATTTGGACACATCCAATTCTCCACACTCTCAAGACCATATCATCAGGTAAAGTGATAAATGGGAAGGGTAAAAGCATTTTGTAATCAATCAAGCAAAAACCTAATGCGATTTGGCACATAATCAAATTATATTCACACTATTAAAAGTGCAGCGAGAGCCAAGGTTCAAGGTTAATGGAGTGAAATAAGAAGGGATTAAGGCTAAGGAAAATTAATAAATGGCATGTGTAAAACTTATGAAATTCCACCATTTAAACCTACCCTTACTGAACGCCGGCGAGTTATACAAATCATTCTCCTTCTCGGACACTGATTCTGTAAAGGAAGGAATAGTTCATGTGTAAGAAAAGGAATTTTAATGAAAATTTTGAGTAGGGAAATGTAAACACTGTTGTGTCACAGGATTGGGGATTGTAATTTTGTTTTCTGGCAATCAATTGGGAAATGGGAAGCTGATGAAGTTGAAGGAAGATGTCAACTTATGGCTTGTGATATTTACGACTCTTTTAGAGAATGGCTTGTTCCTAAACATTTTGCGAGATAACAGCTATTGTTATGTCCTCCTTCTTTTGCTCATCTGCTCAGCTTGAAATCAAGATGAGCAAGGATGGAGTGAACAAGGCAGGAACAAGATTACATGTGAAATGACACTTCTTTAAAAAGTCAACGAAAATGTTTTAATCTTAATTACAATGCAATGACCAACAAGTCCATATGTGCATGGTTTGTGGTTTGCAAGGTTGCAGGCCTACGTAAAAAAAGCTCATGTCCCTTATCGGATGGAACTTGTTAAACATCTCTATTATGTGTGCTCACTCTAATCAATTGTAATGGAATAAAGAGTGACAATGAACCAGGGAGTGTGTGGGGGCTGCCTACTACTTTTTTCACAACCTAATTGCATTCAGATAAAGAATCACTGACAGCCACAATCAAAAACCTATTCAGTCTAAAGTGAGCAATAAATTAAGACAAGGATGGACAGTTTTTTGTCATTGATGCTCCAGCAGAAAAATGTCTTGATAGTAAATTGATTAAGACTTTTGCACATGCAATAAATAGGAATTGTTGTAAAAAACTGATCTTTTGACATGATCTGGGCAGGTAGGTTGTTTTATGAAGGAAGTTGAGAAAAAGTAGGTAGGCTCATTTCCTGATTCCGTTACTGGATATCTTTGAACAAAATCAGACAAGATACGAAAGCAGATATCTTTTAACAACTATTCAATTAACTAGCTAAATTACTAATGAAAGTAAAATCTAAAATCAAAATGCGTAGAAGGTACAGCGAAGCGTGCGTAAATCAAAAAATCTGTGTGGTCTAGCACAATTAACTGATACGCTAACTGAATAACTCATAATCTTTGCATATAATAAGGAAAATGAAATTTTATTTGCTTGAAGAATTTATCGACATAATCTATTAGGAAAAGTGATATGGAATGGTGAGAAAGAAACTGAATAACCAGCAAGGGTATATATCACCCATAGAGAAAATTATACTTTTCGCTTTCATTCCCCCATTTACTTGTGCTAATTGCCCAAAAACATAAATTAAAAGCAGATTAAAACTATACAAGTATATAAGAGATGACTGTATAATCAAAAGCAGAAGCACTCAACGAGAAAACAAACAGAGCAGACATAGAGAGCCTTCTCGGCTTGAATTATCTTTGTTGCAAAACACTATAAAATGATAAACTCTTCCTAAAACAAAGATATTAATTACGAGAAATATTAAAACTTTTATCACTTTTATGATAGCTTAATTATCAAATTATTAAAGCTCAACTTACTCCTGTCATGTCTCCAAGCTTCAGACTCTTCACATATGAAAGGGAGCAGAACGAAGAAGCCTATAACACTCAAACTTATTGGCAGTGAAGATGATGACAACATTTTCACTTTGCAACTCATTCGCCCTTTAAATGGGCTTAATTATTTAACTAATTGCACAACTTTTCCCAAACTCTTATAACTTTTCACCTTAATCATTCACAAATTGGTAGTAATGCAATAGAATTCTATAAATTAATTTGCACATTTACAAAATGCTTTACACATTACACGGGGCGTTGTAAGAATTAGCTTGTTTCTCTCATCAACAAACACCTTCTCGTTCTGCCTCACTTGTTGCAGGCGAATTGACTTATTTCAGTGAAAATCATGTTGACTTATTGGCACTGGGATGCAATGCTTTTGGAAGCTGTGGGTGGTTTGCTTCGCTTTTGCTCTTCAGATTCAGTTCACTTTTTGGAGTATTGTGAGGAAATGGACCCATTGCAATTGCAGTTGATTCAGAGATGCTTGATTATTTTTTAATAGAGAAATACTTGTGTTTGGCAGAGACACAATGTCTGCAAAAGTGAAGGTGTGTTTAAAAACAAGTCAACCGGTATGCCTCATCCAAATACTATGTGAAAAATCCTTTTAGAGAAGCCATCGATCACAAAGAGTAAAAGTGTAACGTGATAAAATCTAAACAGAATTGCTAATCGTTGATCAGAAAGATGTAAATAAAATTGAAAATGCATTCTCATGCCTTTCTACAAAGTTCGTACTGATGAGACAAATTGGGTGTCTTCATCAACCTTTTAAGAATCAATTTGCTCGCATTTAGTTAACAGGAGTAGATTAACGATGTCATTAATGATTACATGATGATCAATTAAAAAGCTTTTATTCTTCAACTCCAATTAAGTTGAGAGAGGGTATGGTTTTGTGTCTCTCATCTTCGATAAAATTTCTTACATGCGTAGGCTCTTCTCTTTCTGTTGGTCGATGTAATCTATTTAAATGCACCAATTCCAAATGGAAGCGAGGTTGAGGCCATCATTAAATAAGAGAATAATAGGACACTTTGAAAAGCTTGATGTTTATTATGATGAGGAGATCATTAGCCAAATAAATATGAAAATTTTATGCCGGCTCACATCTCTTCATTCTTCATCCCATTTTTTTCTTAGCCGTAGTAAATAAGTGCGTTGAGAAGTTGGAAGATTTAACGAGTCATTTGTATGGACCGATGCAAAAGCAAATCTTACTTGATGGTCCATTAGAGAAATAAATTAAATGGAGAAATGTTGTCTGATTTTTATATGTCTGTGCGTCTCCCATTCATAAAAAATTATTATTACCTTATTTAAATAAATGCTACTAGTAAATAAAGGGCTTGTAATTATTTAATAAAAGATTTAAACGTAGGTACAAGTGCCTACGTATTGACATGCTTTTGTTATGTAATCTTTTCAGCCTGTGTGGGAGGATGCAATTGCAAGGAATGCAGTTGAGAAAAATTCAAAGCTCTACATGACACGCTCAACTAATGTACATGCCCCCTATTAAGATACAACGTTTTTAATATCATTTCTAGTTTTCCTTTTTCAATGTTTTTTCAAAATTGGAGAAATTTGTGGGAGGCTTGAAGAAAATGTGTCTGGTGTAGGTATAAAGGATGCTGGTTGATGGTAGAGTAGTTTACGCACGCGTGTTTAGTTTGTCTGCTCATTCAGTTGCCAAAAATAATTATTTTTTCTGTCATCCTCGTCCATTTTGGTGGGACATGCTGTGCTCTAGTCATTCTTTGATAGTGATTGACTATAACAATGAGTTGGGTTGGGAAGGCAGACAACAATTAGATGGACGAAAATGGGAGAAATGCATTTCTATTGATAATTAAATTAAAAATAAATCTGCTGCAGCGACAGCTGAATAACCTGTGTAAACTAATGTGATTCATTTGACTAAATAAGAAATTATTTGGTGCTAAAATAGATCAGAAAAATATCAATTCAGAATTTTTACAACATTTTCTAAAAACATTGAAATAAGCAAACTGCCAAGCACAACGTTTGTATGACCTATTGACATAACTGACTATCACTTTAAGACCTTTACCTAAAAAGCTATATTTATTGCATCTGAGAAATCTGAAAATATTCCGTTTTGAAATTGAAAATATATCTTTTAGGATCAAAAGTGTTTTTTCTCATCCCACAACTTTAAAGAAATTGTGACTTGACCTGCTCCGCTGGCAAAGTTTGTTGTTGATCTAACCGAGTGTATGAAATCCTCTTTGGGCTCTTCTCTCCAACGCTTACACCAACACGCTTGATTAACCCAGAACCAGGATATTTCTTTGCGCTTTCGCTTCAATTTTTATTACTTGAAAAGTGATACAGATATGGAAAAGCATAGATATAGAAATGTGATAATAATTTTGTTCCGCTTTGATATGGCTTAGGTGTAAGTCACTTACAGTAAGTGTGTAGATATTGATCAAAATGATAAATCATAATTTTATTGTCAAAATCATTCGAAGAGAGAGCATTGGAATCAGAAATAATAGATTGCTACCAAAATTGAGAGATCAAAAATTCCAAATATGCCATTTTAGGTTTCAAGTGGGAAGTAGCGTGAGTTTTATTTCCTTCCGCATCAGTAACAAATAATGATCGTTTTTAATCATATTTTTATTAAATTACATGAGTTCATAAATCGAGTTATTTATTGTCTAATAAATTAATTACTTAACACAAGATGAAAACAGAGAAATCTACACCTTTCTCAGCTAACGATTTAGCGCATCAAACTCCCGACGGAGTTTAAGAGTTACAGTCAGCTTCTGAATGTCAGGGTCCCATTTGGCATGACCATCCTACATCAAAATAAAAAGCTCTCTAAATTACTTCGAAAACTGAATATTCCTAAGTATTTCTAGACACTTTCACACACCTTTGTATCTATAGGATGAGGTAATCCCAAATACAAGAAGTGAATCGGTGATCGCAAATCAATCGCTTGCTCTTTCAGGTTCAACTGAATCTTGCTAAAGTCATCTTCATCAGGGAGGTTGATCTCAACAACGAGATCTTCACAACTTGCACTGCTCGGTGTTTTGTTGCCCATCTGCAGAGAAAGAGAAAGGAATTTTTATCTATAAATTTTATCCCTAATCAATTTTCCATTGTGTACTCATTACCTGAAGAAATACATCCTCAGTAGTTACACTCTGGCGATAGTACATTTCATACTTTGGCGTTTTTCTAGGATCATTGTGGACCGGGACTGGGATTGTGGACTTGGCTATTCCACTACTAACTTCATTAGCGCTCCATATTTCAGGCTTTTTTGATGAGCTCAACTGACACTTATCACGAGCTTTGGGTGCGTCCCCACTACCACCAGCTTTTCCGATATGACCGGGACCTTGAACCCGTAATAAATCAATAAGAATTGAAAATTAATTCATGAATAAAATTCCAATCTATTACCGGACTTGTTAATGAGAGATTTGCCAACGTCATCATCATCACTGTCATCCGGGTCACCACCGGTTTGATCAGATTGGCGGAGGAGATTTGCCAAAGCTGATAAATCAAAACTTTCGAATGACATTTCTCTGCAAGTGCAAATGCAATTTACTCAAATGCGCAAAATGTTAGAAAAACTTGGAGTATAACTTTAATGATTTTTAGTCAAATTATCTCCGCTAGAATCATGTCATGAGCAAGTTTATAGATTAGATCAAATATGCAACTTTTATTAACACTTTCGTATAGAGGCAATAAAAATTGATCAATCGGGAGCCACTTGGCAACATATAGAAGCTTATGGTATGCTGTTGCTGCGCTGGATATGAGTAAGAAAAGCCTCGTATGTTTGATGAAGTGTCATTGGAATTTTATTCAGGTACTGAGAGCTGAGCTAGCTTTAAAAGTATATTGTGTAGAAATTATAGCAAACAATTCTAATCTTTATTAATTAGTACAACTTCCGTATGTCCAGGTCTAAATATTACAGAGCTGAAAAGTCATAATGATTTTAATAATTCGCTTTTGACATCTCCAATTTAAAAGAAGTCCTTTAAAATTAGCTATAAACTTACCGTCATTACCCACGGGGTAAAACAACCCATAAATAACGGCCATCCCGTTTCCCAAGCCGGACCAGCTAAATAAATAATATTAGTTAAATAATTTGTATCGATTAGGCATTTGAAAAGAAATCTAGAGCTTTGAATTACAGCCTAAAACCAGGCTACACATTCCTCCATGCGACATACAGCCTTCCTTATACTGCTGCTGACTGAAAAGACTACAAGCAGTCTCCAAAAAATCTTCGCTCAAGCTTTCTCCGTCATAAACTCCAAGTTTGTTCATTGCACATTTCACCAATTTCTTTAAAATATTAAACCATTAAAATAATGATTCATTTATGTAAATTGTTATCGAACAACCATGATTGATGCCGGATTTCCGTCCAGTGGCAAAGGACATGTCATTACGAGTGCCATCAATCTAGTATCCACCTTCCACTTTCCCTGTAAACATTCTACAGAACCCAGTTCACCACCTCCCATAACCTGTATTGTCGTGAAAAATGTATGAAACAGTTCAAAATTAAATATCAAAATATTCTTCACAACTTACTTTCAGGATGTTAAGTAGAACCAGGACAAAAATGGACAGCGAGAGCTTTCTCCCATCCATATTGACTAATGATTTCCTATTTAATCTATCAATCCTAAACCCTCCATAGACCTTAAAAATATGTTTGATCTAAAATACTTCTAAATTTCCAGGAAAAAATGCTAATCCAATATTGTCGACTATTTTTAAAATGAACTATTCATAAAGCTCTCATCAATAAATACTTTTCAGTCTGATTGCGTGCGTCTCTTTCATGCTACTTCTTCCTCCTAAAATTTCCAATAAATCATGTAAAATTTAAGCACGCATCACGCTATCAAATTTCACTTATGCGATTTCATAAAAATTCAGGTACTTCTCCAGACTCAATTCCAAATTATTCAAAGCTTGAAGTGCTACCACTGCCCTAATTAATTATGAAATAAATCTCTTAGCCTTTCCCAATACTTGTCATTTGCTTTTTATTAAATTGTGTACAACAACACAAAACATATCTAATTTAATTCTATAATATTATACTTCATGGTAAATCTTTTCATATACTTTCGGTTGCTGGAAGTAGATAGTTTATACATCGAAGTTATCCCTTACATAAGTTGCATTGAAGTTTGTCATTTTTCACACACTGAATAATCTCATAGAAGAAATTTATAACTACATTCTAAATCTAAAACTATGACTGAAACTTTAATAAACTTGACACATGACGATATATGAACACAACTGGAGATTAAGGCAGTTCTCATCATTGAAGAATGCGTATTTACAAAAATATTTGTGTATAAATTACACATAAACTACCAGTTATAAAGATACACGATTGCCAACAAAAAAATTATCTCTTACAAATAGCTAAATAAGCAATTCAGGTTCAGAATCCCTTTTAAGGTCCGGATATGAGCAAATGATTATCTTTCAAACAAAAGTGTAAACACAAAAATTATTTAGACTTTTACGGAAAACTACAAAGAGCAAAAATCTATTAATAATTTACAAAATGTTAATAATAATTCATAAAATTACATATCTCTACGTATATCAGGTTGTGGAATCTGCTACAACAAAAGTTGTAAATCAGTTCTAATTTGTACAATAAAATTTAAAGGAACAAAAACTATTTTACAATTTAATCCATTTTATAAACCTCTACATTTATCACTTTGAACTCGCTGTCAAGTAATCGTATATATTTTTTACATTTCGAGACCTTTCATTCTAGAATAAATTCTTTCCAATACATTTCTCCATAAATAATTCATTTTACCATCCGTAGAAAAATATTATAAGCGAGATATTTTACAGTCTTGAAATTGAGGTCAGTTTTAGTTTATAACGGTGCAATATGACTGGTATTATTGGACAATGTGATTCCTTCAGTCTTACAATTTGAGTCAGTTTTTTTGTGAGCCGTAGCGTAACGGTATATTGCAATTGGCATCAGTCTTGAACGTGATACGTGATGAATATATTGATATCCAAAATAACTCCATCAGTCTCCGCTTTAAGTAGGTTCCGGAAATACTAGAATTGTCAGAAAATGAAAATTAATCTCTCGATTTTCATAAATACTTTACTATCTATAAAGTTACTCTTACACAAGCGTTTTAATAAGTAGGACTTGGACTCGAGACCCTCCTCTTCTTAATGGGCACAACCATATCCAACGCCCCATTCATTGCGTCATCTTCCATTTGGAAATCACAGATCTGATTCGGCTTCGAATTCTTCCTCTTGTTCACACTCGATCCACCCGAATTATTATTTGATTCCGCTAGCAAAACTTTGTGCAGATTCTGTGTTTGCGGGTAAGCTTCCTCCTCATCCTCATGCGTATCTCCATTTATTCTTGCAAAATTATTGTTATCGTTCCCAAACCCATTTTCATGATATTCTTCATTTGACTGTGGACTCGTCTTCACCGGTCCCTCCTTCAGCCACTTCATAACAACTCGGACATTCAACCCAAATTTTCTCGCTACCGCCCTCGCATCTCCGGACATGTTGGGGTCGTAGTTGTACGCATCGATTACCATGCTCTTGGTCTTATCGGAGTCATTCATATCCACGGCTGGTGGCGAATTGGAGGAACTTGATCCCGAAGCTGCTGGAGGAGACTTTTGCCTTGATGGCAATATATTTTGTACAAAATTTTCTAAGCTGGCGGTATGCGTCAAGCCATATCCATTGCTGACTTTTGGGGTCTCCTCTGGAATCTTTCTGACAAGTCCTAGTTCATTCAAGAATGAATATTCTTTGTTCATCGCTTTGCTAATTAATCTCGTGGTTGTTGTTGTTGTGGTGGTTGTGTTCTGGGAAGAGGATGCCGTCGTTGTCAAGTCCATCCCTTGATTATAATCTCCATTTCCATTGGTTTTCTGCCGATTGTTTCCACTGTAATTATAATGATTTGTGTTATTTCTGGGGGAAATCGTTGGAGATGGAATGCTCGTGACCACTTCCAGCATCGAAGTAGGATCAATCTCATCCTCCACTTGATTCAAGTTTCTTGAATTCTGACGTGGATGTGGCTTCCTTCTCTGATTAGTTTTTGGGTTCTGATTCTGTCTTCCATTTGCAAAGTTTCTTTGCTGAGATTGTGGATTGACTCTTGTCGCTGCCAGAGCCGCTGCGACTGTTTTCGCTTTTGATGAATTCACTGCTGGAGGAACGCGTGGCGAAGCAAATCTGTGATTGTCTGGATTTGACTCCTTACGCCTCCCATTCCCATTATCATTCCCGTGACCATTTGCAAACTTGCCATTGCCATTAATTCCCTGAGGAATTGGAAGACCAGCAGCTGCCGCCGCAGCAAATGGGTTGAACCACGTTGGCAACTTCCCATTGCTTGTCAAGTCCGCTAAGTTAAGGCCACTTGCAAGATCACCCGAGTTGCCGATCCCGCACTGCTGCAACAACTTGTAATATTCTTGCTGTTGACGAATAATATCTAGCGTCTGTTGTGTATTATATTCTTGCTGGGATGAATTTTTTGGCGATGGGGAATGGCTTGAACGTTTACTTCCCGAATCATGAATCCCATGACCGTTCACCCGAAACTCAGCCTTAGTCCGAATAAATGGATGTGCCAACTTTTCCAAAGAAACCTCCTCTTTCAACAACGCCTTCCTCAACAAACTAAAGTCCGAGTAAGGATAGAGATAATTCAGCTCATCAACAAGAAGCAGGGCATTTTGTAAACTTCCATGGCTTCCACTCCCACTACTCCCCCCTGCACTATGGGCTGGGCTCCCCCTCCCATTATAATTTATTGGACTGTGATCTCTCGGCGAAAATGTTCGTGGCTGCTCCAGGCTCAATGGCATACCTAGATTGCCCGCGGCCGCCGCCGATGCCAACAAAGTGCTCATATTCATGAACATATTTGATCCCCCGTTTGTACCACCGTTACTATCTTGATAAGCGTTATAATTCGAGCCGTTCTGCTTACTCGCAGCTTTCGTCAGATTCAACACAGACTTGGAACTCGAAGCTGGTGATGGGTGAACTATTGTTGGGACGAAATGTGAAGACTTGCTCCCTCCCTTCAAAGGCATACTTTTCCCCTTCCTATTCGTCGTTCTGGTCAACCTAGGGGGAGGATCTGAAGCTCTCCCGTTGGATCGTTGATTACGCGTAAGTTGCTGCTGGCCACCTACACCTCTCGCATTATTCCCAAGACTTCGTCGAGTCACAGACTTTCCACTTCTGACAAATTGTAAAGGTCGAGATCCTTCAAGTTTAATGTTCGAGGTTGACGAGTTGGAATATTGCTCGTTGTTCTCAGACGAAGTTTGCTCTGATGGATCCTGCCAATAGAAACAAAAAGTAGATTAATTTTATGCCTTCCATGTAAATTTCATACCGTCAATATTATATACGCACATTCCTATAATTTCCTTAATCTAATCAAAGTCAACAGTGTAGTCCACTCTCACCAAAAAATTATATTTTATTTTGCCCAAGCAAAGTCAACAACTTCTGGACAACTAGGCTCTCTGCACATTCACTTCAGAGTAATCTTGTGAGATGGAAGATAAGAAAGAGATGAAATGTTTCTCCGTCAAAAACGTAAATAAAATTCAGAAAAGGAGAACAATTAAGTAATTGTACTTTGTAACCAAAATTTTTTCGCTTGTATCAACATCACTCACTACCTACGCATAATATGACGGATTCAAGACTGAAAAATATGCGCACAAAATGGATACACATAATTTACTTCATTTCACGTATATTTTTTCATTGCAAGAACCAGAAGGGGATTTTTTTCAGATGGCTGTGATTAAACCAAAAAAAATAATACAATACAAACAAAGTGCAACTGAACTGACGTGCGTATGAGTAGGCGAGAGAGAAGTACAGCCTGGTACATAAAAAATATGACACATCTTCCCCAACTTTGCTGAATGAGTTACTTTTTTCATGACTGTGAATATTAGAATTGATCCTGCACACCTCAACCTAATAACCAATTCACTTTGAATGTGTTTTTTGTTCTAATGCGTGTGAAAGGTCAGCCGTCATGTTGTCCGGGTTGTGTTCTCCAATAAAAAATGGACAAAATGCATACACGTACTTATGCCATTGGCTTAGAAAAGATTGAAATGCGATAATTTTCATTATTGCATGAGTCACCTTACATGAAATAAACTGCGAAGAAACCCAGCTTTCTATAGAAAAAAGCATTCTATTCATATTTTTCATACGAAGCGTTCTTCCATCATTGTTTTAAAACCCTTTCATTACAAAACGATCAGCAAACACTACCAAGAGGGTTCTAATTTCCCTGCATTTTTATTGCATATTTACCCATTCCATTTTGAATCCCAGCGATTCTACCTGCCCATTTTCTCCAGGAATAATAGAACTTGTCAATACCATTATCATCTTGATGGTATGACAAACCAGAATATAAAACAAGGTGTAGTCCTCTCTTTCCAGACCCCTTCTCTCCGAAAGCAATAACCCAAAAATAAAACTTTTTTTTATATATCGACTCCACTCATCCATCTAGAATGGGTGGCCGTGTGGCCAACTGTAAAAAACCTAACCTTGTCCTGTCATAAAATGCATTGTGCATTCTACCCATCCACCATAGACTCCAGTCAGTCAGGTTTTTTTTATTCTCAGGTAAAAAACATATTATTCACGAAAAAAGGGGGAAGAAAAAGGGTTCACTTCTTGCATCGCAACTCTAATGAAATACACTGACCGACAAAAAATGCATCGCTTTTCTTTCTCTCTCCAGAAACTTTTTTCGTGATCATGCAAGACAAGTGTTATATTGCGTATGTTGTAAAAAGGCAACAATCGAGTGGGGAGCAAGGTAGAAAATTACTCTTTGCCAACAATTCCCAATATTTTAGCTATAAAATATACGGCATTAATTTTATAAGGGATATAAGGAAGCAAAGAAGGGTTTAACCCTCTCTTTAAAAATTCTCTTTCATCCCTTCTTATATTTTGGACAAGAGATAAGGAATGCATGATGATGCATAAAGAAACTTGAGAAACGAGATTTTTTTCGTTACCTGTTATTTTTCCTCTCTTGACTTTTGCCTGCCCACTCTTCCGCACTACCTGGTTGTTGGTGTGCCAGAGGGGTAGTTTTTTTACGCGTTTCCTTCTCCAGAAGAGCAGAAGCAAAACAACACAACGCGTATGAACAATCCCTCTCTCCCTCGTTGGATTCTTGAGAGGAGGAAAAAGTGCGTCTTGTGTGCGTATGTGATAAATAGTTATGTAACTTTTTAAGAATATCCTAGGTTAGGTCTCACAACTGATGATGGAGTGGAGTTACGCGTTCACTACCACAACCTAGCCAGGAGCAGTTGACTTAAGAAGATAAAAATAGTATTTCGAGTGGTGGTAGGTGAAGGAAAGAGTTCAAGATGCCATATTTCCTCATATTTTCCTCTATTTTTAACGCAGTACAGCTGTTACGCAGAGGAGCTTTTTCGAGGAATTGGGATTGAATTAAATTAATTTTGTGGATGAACCACATCCAATAATTATTGAATTTTTAAGATGTACTATTTAATATATTAATTTTGAAGTGAAACTAACACTTTCATTTAAGTCAATTCGAATGCTTTTCACGCATCGTAAATAATTAACCTCATTCGAGAATTTTAATTAGCAAACTATACTCACAGCTAAATATTAACAGTTTTTCTTTTCTTCTTATCTATTCCTGTTTACTTTCCTTATCAATTCTCCAAGATTACTTCCTTTACGAAAACCCGTCGAGAATATAACGCACTCTGTGCGTGCGTGCAACAACACATATCACAAGCAATTTACTTCATAAAACTCGTTTCCATTCCATATTTTATCCTCTTCAGTGATTTCTGCACTTTGCACTAACCATTTAAGCTCTCTACACATGCGCAGTTTATTTTTAAAAATTAACGCAAGATTAACAAAACAAATAATTTCATACTCTTAATTGTTTAAACTCTTAAATCTTCACGCATCTTTAAACTTTTTGTTGCAAAGTTCTACAACTTTTTTCAGCATTCCACTTCCAACTTGAAAGGGGTTTTCACTTACGCAACAGAAAGAATTAATTCCGTGACCACAAAAAAGGGTTTGTTTCAAGACGAAGCTTCGAGCTCAACTGACGTGAAGAATGATGAAGACGGAGTCAAGATGGAAAAAGTTACTTTTTTTAGAAGTTAATAAGTGACTTCGCTATACTCGAAGAGGGATGGAGAGCCAAAAAAGAACCTGATGCATGCATATAACTATGAGAAGGAGAGAGACAGGCGAAAAAAACATAAAAAATGAACATTCAAAAGCATCCCTTTTCCCCCATCTTCTATTAACATAGTTATGCAACAAACTTTATATCTATAAAAAGTCTCAGCGAGAAAATAAGAGATGCACTTGCAGGGCTTCTTTTTTGTCGCCCTTCTCCACACATCTCCACCACCACCACTTCATCTCTTGGTTCCTTGATTGCTGACTTGACTTACCCTAACGTTCCCTCTCTGATGGAATATGCATCACTTGCTTGTAAAACGCGAGCTGGCTCTCTTGCTCCATCGCAATAAGACATCTTAAATAATGATGCTGATGATTATGAAACTATCAATAGAAAAATGCAGCTTTAAGAGGAGAGCAAAACTGAAAACTGCCCTCAGCATTTTTTCTCTCTTCTCTCCCTTCAAATAAATTTCCAAGTGGAACACTGCCACCAGTTGCCTCCCTTACGTGTTTTTGCATAAGAAGTGGTGAAGATTAGGAGAGATTTTTTAGAACTAAAAATATATCTGCCCCTCACTTTCCTCATTCGCTCTAGTGTCGAGTCATTTATCAAGCGAACCCTTTCATTTCACTTGGACCCATAAAAATGTATTTATCATGACGGGTAATAATCATAATGCATCTTATGCAGTTCTCCATCAGAGGATTCCAGTGATGATCATGTAAAAAATAAGTCTTAAGACACTGCCTGAATCCAACTGGAGGAGCATAAACCTTTTTTTAATAGGGAGATGTGTCTATTCACGAAATGGAGTTTTTAAAAAAGGGACGAATTATATTCTCTCTCTCCCTTCTCCTCTCTCAGAGAAAAGGAATAAGCAGGAGCAAAATATGTAAGATTGAAATTCAAGGTCCTGCCTCAATCTCTAATGTTTATGTAATGAAATGCGAGGAGGAAATGGGATGATTGGGATGGCATAGTGCTAACTTGTGATTGTGGCTGGAGAAGAGGCAGACAAAGGGGGATGATGATGACTGGTTTGAAGAGAGAAGCGAACAACTACCATGGCTAAAAATTTATGGACTTCTATTAAGCAAGAACGCGCTGTGTATAACCGCTGAGGATAAAAAAAAGTGATGCGTGTGCATAAATATATAGAGAAAATGATATAACGACCCAATTTACTATCTTATAAGGATCATCAGAGAAGGTTTTATCGTCAAACTAATCTTTGAGAGTCGTGAAGGGTTAAAATTATTTAACATATTTGGAGTCTTAAAGTTTTAAAATTTACCCTTCAGAGAAGAGAATTATGAAATTTTCATGGATGGAATCTAGCGAAAATGATTAAATTCTTTAACATTTTTCGATTCGACACTTGCACCCAGCAGCTACCATTATTGCTATTATGCTCGAAGCACAATACAGGTAGACTTGTAGGGAGCTTTTTGTTATTTCCTCAAGTAAACCACCTGCAACTTGTTGGGATAAATAGGATCGCAAACAAAATCGCTGCTATCCACTCTTGTTTAAGTGCATTCCCCTTCGAGAAAGAGAATGTCTTGGAAGAAAAGAAATGACAGTGCAACCGCACTGCATATAATGCCTCCACTGAACTGGCTTTGTTCGACCCTGCTCCCTATCCTACCCTAACTTTATTCATTTCTTCCCTAAACATGCTTGTCCTTGATTTTCAATGTCCTCAACATGGCGTCAAGAAAAGTATTAAATTATACGATCATGGACTGGGTTTTCTTAGGATGAAATACGCATATCAAATACAAATTAATTAACCCGCATTACCTTAACAAACTGGAGCTCTCCTGTGGACAACTGCTGCAACCATTTCTGCACTTGTCTCCGATGAATCCCAAACTTTCTCGCGGTAGCCCTCTGATTACCAACGCATTCTGGGTCGTTAGCAAAGGCATCTAATACTTTCTGTTTAAACTCCGGCCTAAAGATTCTTCTCGAAGTAGACATGTAAACGCAGTCGTTACCAACTCCATTCTGCTTATTGCCATTGGCACTAACTCCACTTCCGCTGTTTGTACTATGCGAGTCAGCCGGGGAATCAGGACCTGGGCTCGGCGAGGACTGGATTGACATCGGATTTATTGCGCATATAATAGCCTCATCATGAACTTCCTCTTTATCCTGGACTAGGTCAGTCGCACATTCCTCCGGGCCTGCGCAAACAAAAACGAGTTAATAGCTTTGGGAAATATAAAATTGAAATTTGATCTGTCCGCCCCGCATTATCTTTTATGAAAAACGGACAGACGTGACCAGCTCAATGAAAATTTTCTCAGTTTTTTCAATGAATGAACTCATTAAGCCTTGGTCAAGCTCACAGATGCTGGCACACGTACGTGAGAAAACGATTCAGATAAAGCGTGATAACTCAACCCCTTCTCATTCATTTGAATAACAAGCAGCTGTAATTTCTAACGGAAATTGGAAGTGGTCAATGATTCTTTGGTCAAATCCTTGACGTAACGGGAGATGTTAAAACAAGGGCTTAAATTGGTTTTTAGGAAATGGAAAAATAATAAAGCATTTATTTTCGTACGTGATAGATGTGGTACAAGTAGACCAGGATAGTAATCATCTTCTTCACCCTCTTCTTCTCCAGCGTTTGGGTCAGTTCTCGTCTTGTTTTTGTTGAGGCAGTTTCCAGAAACCGGTTCTCGGAGATTACGACGACGATTTTGAAAGGAGGAACGGCTCGCTGAGGAGCGAGTCACTCGTGTTGCTCCAACTTCTTCCTCTGTTGCTCCTTCGCCACCGGCCATCATCATCATTGCTAGAGCGATCTGCTCTAGTTCTCCCTGAAAAAAAGAATAAAAAGCTGAATGAAAAGCTATAAATAAATACCGCTTTACGATGTCATTTAGTGCCTTGCATCTCTCCACTTAAAAAATTAACCTGATTTAGTAAAATCTATGCAGTATCAAATGAGAAAGAAGAACACTTTTGTAGCAAAGGAAATTCAACAATCTAATTAGGAAAAAAGCGCCGACCTGTCTCGACCTCGTTTTAATCGTATTAAATATTATGATTGAATTGAAAAAACACTTTACTTACCTCCGATTTTACGGATGTCATTATCTGTTCCGGAAGTGCTCCTTCACTTCATGCTTACCACTGGCTGAATATCAGTCGAAATTTTCAGTTGAAAAATAAATTTTGAACGAACTTGCCCACAAAATCCTTCCCAATCTAATCCTCAAGCTGATCAGAACCTGACCATATACTGGATGGAGAGTCTCCAATCAAGTCTCGATGCGCACCAGCTAATAATAATGAATGGCAGTCTGGCTTTTTTGCAAACTCTTATCTGTCCCGGATGTATGTAAATTACTTGATATGTAAATATTTTTATATGCGCACATCTATCAAAGTCCGTGCAAAACGTCGCCAGTCGTTCCAGTCTACAAGTAGCATCTAAATTTGCATGTTGCTTTCATGAATTTCATCCCAGATAAGCTTCTTTTGGCACATTAACTTCGCATGACAAATATTTTTCAGAAAACTTTTTCTTATGGCACTTCACATCACTTTCATAAGATATATTATTCTTGCATGTGAATTCCAGTCTTATCATCCATCTAAAATCATTTAGAAAAAGGTCAAAACTCCAACCACTCTCCACTCTTTTTTTACATCTTAACCATCACATGATAAAGAATCTATGAAGAAACATATAATTTCTTGTCAGAAGCGGAGCAGAAAGGGGAAAGGGTTATCTCCCTTATAATTGATAAATGGTATAAGTTTCTCTCTCTTGAAGGGAGACAAGGGGGAAAGCGTTTAATTAAAAAATATTAGTTCACAATCACTATCCTTTTAAGACCAAGTCTGGTTCACTTAACTAATAAAACTGCACATCAGAGAGAATGTTTTTGAGAAGCGTTCTCTTCTTGTCTTATGAGTACTTATTTCTCTGCAGACCTATATGGTGAGGGTCACAGAAATTTTAGTAGGTACCTTTATTTTAAAGACATGTAAAACTGCGTATTATTAAGCTCCATCATCATCGTCATGAAATGCGGGGTTGGAATGATTATGCCAATACACCATCTACCATTATGCATATGGTTTTACCCTAGAATATTTTTTTCAGAGGATGGATTTGGTTTGAGCAAAAATCCTCTCTTCATAAAGTGTTTCAGAGGAGGGTTGTTTCTCTCTCATCTCTCTAAGGTTGTTGGACTGGACCTCGACAAAGTTTTTTTTTGAGGAGGAAAAGGGAAGTCGTTTGTTTTCACACTGCACTAGATGGTTGTGCAATGTGCAAGATGCACAAATGCAGTATGCGATTTACTCAAGAGCGTCATCCCTAAAATCTATCTAGTGCAGTGTGCAATGTTATGGAGTTTTGAAAAGGGTGGAAGAGGGGATCAAAAGTAACCTTGTTTTTTAATACGGGCCCATGTAAAAACTTAACATAATATGTATGCTTATAAGGATGGAAGTTGGAAGGGAGGTTGAAGGAAACTGAGGGATATATGGAGAAATAGAGAAATAGAAGGTCCATATAAGGATAAGGAGTTAAGAAAATGACTGTTTATAAGAATATATCTAACCATGAGAGGGAGTAAGGAATAAATATTATCGTTTCCCACAACTGCATTTATGCACATTGCAATATGACGGGAGAAAACACGCAACGTAAGGGTAGGTTAGGTGATCTGCTTGTTTTTTTAAAGGATGGTTGTTCTGTGAGTCTGCGCTTAGAACAGATTTCACGAGACGTAGAACGCAGGATAAATTACGTGCGTGTCTTTTTTATGCAGGAAAATTATGATTTTTTAG
>JAHZMU010002271.1:0-11053 GCA_027743725.1 Rambutsinella grinnellia | reverse complement strand
CCCCGCTTGGCAGTTTCATGGAGCCGAGAATCCTCTTGCGGATCGGGATGAGTCTTGCTATGTATGCTGTGCCTTGGGAGAATCTGCTTTCCTCGGGACTTTCTCTTGCTCTATTTATTTACTGCAAAACTTGGAAGCAGTGCTAGACCTTCATGGTTATCCTTACCCTTATCTGGATAAGGATCTGAAGAATTCGGTCAGCGGAGAAGGAAAACCTACTGGGGAAGGAGAAGGCCCAAGTGTTGGAGATGCAACAGAGCCACAGGAAGCTCAACCGAAGGAAGAAGAACCTGACATTGAGCCAAAGCTAACAGCCCCATTCTATTGTTTGAGTGAAGCCGGAGAGGGCGCAATGGCTTGGGAGGCTACGCTCCAATCTATGTTTCCAGGAGTAAAGGCTTTCTGGAATAGGTTGCTAAATGACGGAAAGTCTCATCGGTTGGGGCCCAAGGTACAAAATTTATTTCTAAAAGCTTACCAATTCAAAGCTTTAACTTTTACTCTATCTCAGATGCGCAAGTGCTATGATAACACGTACCGCCCTGAGAACCTATCTGTGATTATTACTGGCTCACTGGAGAACAAAACTCAAATTTTGGAAATGCTCTCTGACCACGAAATGGACTATTACGAAGCTGTAAGCAAAGCCAATTGAATTCCTATAAGAGCCCGATTATTTTCTAAATTCTATATTCATTTTTTAAGCACCCGAATATTCCCGAATTCCAAAAGTCATGGGCTAGTCCACTCCCACCTCGACCCACGCCTGTGTCAAACACGGTCCCTTTCATAAGCCGGAACCCATTGAAGAAACCGACAGCCACGATCTGTATTGGATGGAGGGGATGTCCTTCTGTCGATTTGGAGACGTAAGAAAGAACAAAGCCTTTTCAATTGAGGAATGACTGACTAACACTGCCTATTTTAAACAGAGCTATGGCTCTTAAAGTTCTCACCGCTCATATAGCCGTCGGACCCCTCTGGACTCAAATCGTCACCGGTGGCCTTGCCCACCGAATCTCTTGGTGCCAACTCGAATATTTGGAGACTTGCTCATTAATCACGATCCACGCTTTAGCTGACAAAGAAGCCGTTGCCAAATCTCTTGAAATTGTCCAACAGACTGTGAACGAGCTTGCGAGTGGCGACATAAACGGAAACAACAATGGCTTGAATCTTTCCGAAGTAAAAGCTATGGCGGATCGTGTCGGCTGGCATTATATTCGAGAGACGGAGTCAGAGCCCTTCTTGATTGTTGCTGCTGCTATTGCAAAGGCGGAAAGATATGGAGAAGGATGTCAGGACCAAGTGGACAAGAGAATCTTTCCGAGAAGCATCGTCGAGAGTTTGTTAGAGAAGCCTAGGGAGTATTGGCTTGAGTTGTTACAAAACTATTTCATTAGTAACGGATTCTTTTCAACGCAAGTCGTTCCCCTCGTAAGTATTCAATTTGAAAAATAATCACTTTCTCCTTCTAACAAATCGATTTATTCGTAGGACGAAGCAGCGGAGAAAGCTATTCGCCAAGAAGAAGAGCAAAAGGCTTTCCATGAACGTCCCTCCACTGAAATGCAGTATGCCGAAGGCTCTCGTCGTGCTTCCTCCAAGCCCCGCCGCAAGTCCGGAAATGCTGTTGGCGAAGAATCCAACATTGCCGTTGATGAGGATGGGAGAAACGCTAATGTTTTACCTGAAGATAAAAAAGAGGAAGGAGCTTCCGTACCTCTTCCAGAGTATGACGGACCACTAGAGGAGCAGTTGAAGGAGAGACCTTTTCCATTCGGCGAACATGATGCGGAACTGGAGAACTTCGAGAAGCATATGGAAGTGACCAAGTCATTCTTATTGAATGTGGAAACAACAAATCTCCGCTATTGGGATGTGACTTCGTATCAAACCGGAAGTGGGGAGCAACACCGTTTGTTTCCGTTGAATGAAATGCCAATGTACACCTTCCTCGATGATACTCAATCTGCTTTTGTCTATGTAAATTGATAAATATGAGTAAAATAAAGCAAGGCCCAAATAACTTTTATTTCGGTTTAAAGATAACCGTCGGTTTGGACACGACGTCCCTTGATAGCCACACGCGTCGTCTCCTCGCTCCGGTGACAGCTGCTCTTGGTGCGTTCGTCTGTCCCCGTCCCCCAGCTCTTGACACTGATGCAGATATCGAGAACCCAACCGAATTTAATCCACCTCTCCACATTGCTGATTCGCAAGTCAGCCTTGGATTAAATGGAGAGTCTACGCAAAACGTCTTTTTGACCTTGATAGTTCGCCCCGAGCGTTACAAGTGGGCTGTGGGGCTCCTCCATCATATTTTGTATGAGACTGAGTTTTCGACAAAGTATCTCCGATTTATTGCAAAGGAGGCTGTGCGGGGATTAATCTCGAATTACAAGATGCAAAAGGTTGACTCGCCAAACTACGAATGCTTTGATTCCGGAGAAATCAATTTGCATGGACTTATCAGCCTTATTTACAAAGAAGGTAGGAAAATTATTTTTCAAGCCTGCATTTGACTATGATTGACTAATTATTTTTGTTTTAGAATCCAACGCCCGCCTCTTCGTTGGCCGCCGTCGCTTAGACCTCATGGTCCAATTCCTCGCCGAACTCGAACAAAACCCCGAAGCAGTCACAAAGGAAACTAACGACGCATGGAGAAAAATCGTATCTGGAGATAAGACGATCCTCCAGATCGCTGGGAACATTTCAGACATAGCTGCCCACGACGCGGATCTCGTCGCTCCCTGGAAGCAATACTTCTCCAGCGCTGAAAAGCACAAGCCCTTGACCCTCGACAAAGTCCAGTTAACTTTTGAACCTGATGTTATGCTTGCTCCGTCCGGAAAAGGTGTGATTGTTGAGCTCTCCCAGCCCCGCACTCCATGCCTCAGCTTAGCCATCCCGATTAATCCAAACTCGCCCGATTTCCCCAAACTCTGCATGGCAGCCCAAATGTTCTCCATGGCACAGAAATGGACTTGGTCATGTTGGGGACTTGATGACGTTTGCTCTCCAGTGTTGAGGATGCCGTGCTCCTACGCTAATCTGATTACTCTCAACCTCGAATGTCTTGATGTCATGGGGTGCTTGATGGCTATGAAGATGATGATTAAAGATGACTGGCCTTGGCTTGAGACACTTTTGACTGCGACTAAGCTCATGGTAGTTAACGACCCAGCTACACTCGAGTTGGGAGCGCAAGGATCCATCATGTCCGCACTTTTGAGCCATATTAACTGCCAGACTGTTGAAGGACGCAGGTAAGAATAACATTCATATTATAACCAACAAGCATTTCTAAAAAAACCTCTTATGTTGCAGACAACTTCTCAAAGACAGTGTCAACGTGACTATCACCGACATCAAAGAGGTCATCAACAAACATTTGCTTAAGCTCTTCGACCCCGCTACCGCTTGGTGCTCTCTGATGGTCTACAGACCCGATAATGAACCTTTGATAAGCCGCATTCAACAACTCGGATTTCAACTCGAGTCCCACAATATCAACGAGCTTTGCCAGAAAATCTAACTCGTCTCATTGTCAATCTCAATCCAAATTATTTATACGTGAAATCCGGAAACTAGAATAAATCGTTGAATTACGCAGGCTTTTATAGAACATCAGTTTCTTGAAATTAGGTATTTCCACTTCTATATCTGAGTCTATTCATATAAGTAAATTGAAATAAAAATACACAAGTTTTGAACAAATCAAGATTATTTGAAAGCAATGAATTGCATGAATAGATACATAAATGGGAAAGATGCTCGTCATAAAGTTCAGGGATCCCAGTTAAGGGTACCTTTGTGTTACTGGGTCCTTATGTTGCTTTCCTGATCGGCGAATCGCTGACACCGATGCGATTGTTGCACTACAACTAAAACCGAACCAAATAAGATTCAATTTTATTCATGCCATGAATTTCATGGCAAAAAGGCCCATTCATTCATTTTCATAGGCAAAGCGGTGTCTGCTCTTGCTTGTATGTTTTTCCTGTCATTGTCCTGCTGCCGCTCATATGTGTGTTGGAGAGTTTCAGGTTGCAGTTGCATGTGCTTTAGGAATTTCGCAACTGACAACTCATTTTATTTTCCTCAAGTCATTTACACGTCGGAATCGAACAAGCAATTTATAAAATACAGGTGTACTCGGCACTCGTCATTTGGAGAGTGTTTTTTCTTACCCAGCCTGAAGCTCTTAGCGATTAATCACAAACTGCCATAAAATATTTATCTCTGGAGACTGCAGAGCAAAAACTTCGACTTCATTTCAACATGAGCAACTTAATGATAAGTGGGAAATCTCCAAAAATGTGGGTGAATGAGATCTGTGTGAAGCAACTTGTTCGGCCTAAGTGGGACACTCAGGATGCCCTTCCTGGGCGCACACCTCCATCATTTATATGTCGGTGTACAATTACGTACAGTGATAGAACCCTTGATGGTAATTGATATTGATTCTTTTATTTTTGTAAAATAGAAACACGTCTATATTTAAATAAATTATTTTTTAGCGGAAGGAACTGGCAAAACCAAGAAAGACGCAGAGCAGGAAGCTGCCAGAGATATGTTAACAAAATTGGAGATGACACCTGCGAAATTGGAAGCGATTAATAATGCTGCCAAGAAGAAAGAAGTCTTCTCATCTAATAGTCATTCAAGTAGCAAAACTGATTCAAAAGTCAATGTCACAGAAGCTGAGACTGATAACGTTGATGACATTTCGGATACTGACGAAGCCGAGTTAAATGCAGCGATGAATCCGATTGGAGATTTAATGGCGATTTGTGATTCGAATGAGCTTGAAGATCCGGAATATGAAGTAAAGTGCTAATTATTATTTAAAGATAAGGGCACCTTTCAAATGTTAAATGCTTATGTTTTTGTGCAATAGGAAATCAAAGTGGAAGGACCTTCACATAAGCGAGTATTTACCATGGGTTGCACTGTGAAGGAGCTCAATATATCGTTATCCGGTAGGCGCCCTAAGAAGCAATTAGCAAAGAAATTGGCAGCGTTAAGAGTTCTCCGGGAGGTAAAAAATAAAGGGTACAAGTACGTTGCGTTTGACGAACAGAGTAATAATGAGCACGAGACAATCCCTGATAATCTTTCCGCAGAAGTATGTATGTCGATCTACATAAATTAAAATACGCTTAAAAAGCATTTTTTATTAAAATATTCCTTATCTTTTTTATTAAAGGATATTCAATCACGCCTTGAAAAACTAGAGATAAGTAACGGAACAGAAGTCGGGGTTCAAGGGCACTGTTCCGGCTCAACCGAAAAATGTCTGAAATATTTAGTGAACTATAATCATGCCTTCCATCATTTAAAAAAGTCTGAAGCTTTGGATCAACTCATGGTAGTTTCCTAATGAAATTTTAAATTAAATTGATCAAATCCAAACATTATTCTTTTTCGACATCTTTTAGAAAACTCCCTATTCTTTGGATCAATCCGATGATGATGATTTTTTCACAGCATTAGAAAAAATTACAACAGAGTTGGAAATTCCTTTAACAATTTTCGAACCGGAAATGTTTGGCAGCTACACCGTACACATCAGCATGGCATTTCCATTCGACTTCGATACAAAAATTCCCATTCCCAATAGCTCAGTTTTATTTGGACAAGGCGATACGATTAAGGAGGCCAAAAATAATGCAGCTAGAGAAGGACTTCGTTTTTTGCTTCTAATGATGCAGAAATAGAAGTTAATAATTTTGTTAAGTAAATATTAGCATTACATTTACACAATCTAAATTGATTTACTTCAATAATAGTGCAATAATTTTTTGAGATTTCAATTATCATTTCAAGTGCTTCTATGTCCAGTTGGACAATAATATATTTAATTGTAATTGTGCCTTTTAATGTAAAATTAATTATTTAATAAAAACAGGAGACATTATCCTTTTGATACACAAATTTTTTGAAGATGTTGGGCTCATATTTTTTTCTTTAGTAAATTCCAAGGGCAAGTTTATGATTTAGAATCTGGTTAGCTATGAATTATTTCATCAATTAAAAACGTGTGCATAATTCTATTCATTCTATGCATTCTATTTTCAGTGATGAAAGTGCAAAGTGCAACCAATGCAATGCAAAATCTGACTTGTTGGCAAAACCACATGTAATTTGTCCGCGAATTCGCATCTAAATGTCGACTTTTTGCAAAAATCAATGCAACCACTGCACTCGAGTATAAATAGGTAGTCCTTGTTTTTACAACACGTCAGCAGAAAAAACGTTTCTTTCGTCTTGCTAAACGTGAAGATCACGAGCAAAAGGGGTAGCGCCGGGCTAAGCGCTTGAGCGCAACAACACTTTTGTCTTGTCTTCCAAAGTAAATAGGGAACTCTCATCAGTTCTCATGTAAATTCATTCATAAACTTGAGGTAATGTACTATAAAACCACGACGTGATATGTCATGGATAGTACAATAATCATTAAGCACAGCTAATATGTTTTCCACTCACTCTGTTATTCATCCTTTATTAGTTTTATCTGGGAAGGGATTTGTTGTGTGTGGCTGGTGCTAGTAGTTTTAACTATTACCATAACTGTTATCAGTTCTACATTAATAACAGAGATGAGATATTTCTCTCCTATCTCTCGAGTAAGATGCTTTCGTCAGAAAATCTACTACCCACATCCTTCCTATCGAAATTAATTTACAAAATCAGTAATTAGTCTCACTATAAGATGGAAGTGAAGTGAGGCTGTTCTGGAAATTTCTTTGCCACACAAATAGTCCCGTTCTTTTCATCATCTACATAGTTCCTTTGTCAGTCAAATCTCCTAAGCCAATAGGACTACAAAGCTGACATGACTCTTCTTGGTTTTGTACGATTGGCTTGCAATTGGCCTTTGGTATGCAAAGGAACTCAATCCACATAGCAGAAAAGCGATTCCTCCAATCAGGCAAAACGAATCTAGCTTTTTCTTGGAAACAACTCGAGTCAGGCATTCAGGTCTGAACTTGACTGAAAACTAAAAACAAACTGAAAACAAGAGAGACCTCACATTTGAACTCGGAACAGCAGAAGAACCATGTTGGTTGTTATTGAATTAATCAATTAAAATTAAAATCTCTATTTTTTGTACCTTTTTTGTCAAAAGTAATTAATCAGTTTTTAAATTATCAAGCGATCGAAATAATCATGGAGAAATTAGGTAATAAAACACCGAAAATGATTCTAAACGAGCTTTGTGTGAAAAAGGGACTGACACTAGAATGCAGGTCAACTGAGGTCACGAAACTTCCGTCATTGTTTAAGTGTGTTTGCACCGTTTTTGGAAACGGCTTCCAAGCGAAAACTGGTGAGTAAATTACTGAAAGTAATTGCAATTACGAACTCACATAATTCTAGCTTAATATTTGATACTAATTTTACTAAATAATAGCCGAAGGCGAAGGCCCAACAAAGAAGGAGGCGGAACATGCTGCAGCGGTTGAAATTATACCACAAATTGCAAATGCAGCGGAGTTGCTCCAAGTTCTAGGAATGGCAAAGGCTAGTTTGGGAAACAGCATTGGAAATGGGGGCCAGCGTTCTTCACAGATTCCCCCAAAACGGGTAGCCGCCAGCGTCGGAAATGCTAGTCCAGCAAGGCCAAGTACGGATGATGGGGACGAGGATTTTTTGTCTGATGTTGAGGACGGCCTAATTACTGGAGAGCCCATTGGGGAACTGACGACAATCTGTCAAAGGCATGGCTTTCGCATGGCGCAATATGAGGTAAAAGTTGTAATCAAAAATATTATAATTGCAAATTATAATACGGTTATTTATATAATTAATAAGTTATTAACACATTGCAGGAGGATCACAAAAGAGGCCCTGAAAATACAAACATTTTTACGGTCACCTGCACACTACCTGGAAAAGTAAGCAAGTCCGGCCGTCGACTAAAGAAGACGGATGCCAAGAAAGTTGCTGCTTTCAAGGTGGTGCGTAAACTGAAGGAGGAAGGCTTCACTGCTGATAAAGTGAAAGTATCTGTCGCTTCCAAACTTTTCTCCACGCCCACTAAGACTGCGACTGCAGCAGTTGGAGAGGTGTCTTCTTCCAACCCTTCTCCAGTCAACCAAAACAAAGGTTCTTTGCCGACAATCCTGAGGAATACTATATCAGAAGCGATTCGAAAGCAGGAGGAGAAGATCAACATGCCTAGAAAGAGAAATGTCAGAGAAATTGGAAGTAGTTCTGGAACCGTTCAGTCAAAGGATGTTGATGATGATGCCTTTAAGGATAAACATGTAAATAATCAGCTTATTTTATAATTAGAATTGAATTTAATTTGCTTAGACAATATCATTGAGTCGTATCAACACTTGGTATCCTTAGGTTGACGCTACTGTTCGCGATTTGAAACGAAAGTTATATCAAGACGATGCCAATTTTGCAGTGACTAAGAAGCAGTTTCAGTCATTATCTTTGACGAAACTTGGTTGTCACGAACTGTCCGAAACTTGCTTGCAATTTGTCAAAGATTATACTCATGTTTTTATGCATATCCCAGTTCCAGACGATGATTCTCTGGAAAAGAACTTGGTAAAGTTTTAATCATATTCTGTTGACGTTATTAGATTATCAGTAGGTCGACGTTTTTATGATTTTTGACTATTAACGTTCATTTATTATAAAGTACGTACATTATACCCGTATTAATTCAATTGCCTGACCGAAATTTTCCCCTGCTCGCTATCAAATCATTGGGAATTAATTAATAGTTATACATATATTCTTAATTAATATTGCGTAAAGCAGTTTCTCATAAAAGCTATCATGATCCACTTGTTTGCAAAGTTAAAATTATTGATTATATTTCTAGCTTCCGGAAAATCTGAAGAAGTTCTTAAATGATCATGGTGGTGCGGCTAGACTTCTCCAAGAATCTGCCATATCTTTGAACCTCCAGCTTTACTTCAGTACTTCGATTAAGTTGAAGAAGGAAGGACTGCAATGTTGTTTCCTGACCATGAAGTTCCCAGTGGATCCGGTGAAAAATGTTCCAAAGACGCAAGTCGTCCATGGAGTCGGCGGCAGTAATGAAGAAGCAATGCACCATGCTAGAATCGAAGCGCTTAAATTCATTCGACTGATGCTCTTTAAGGAACCTTGACTGATCCTGCATCATTTTTAAGATTAAGAACTATTTTGATTATTCAATATCATGAACTGAGTACCGAAAATGTAAATATTTTTTACCGATTATCCTTTCACACGTTAAGTCAGTAGCATAAGTAAAAATAAGCTTTTAGAAAATAACGAAACCAATGCATTTGTATGAATACTTAATCATGTATATTCAATAGTACTATGCAGCCTTTAATTAAAACTATTAATAAAACATTTCTCATTTAAAACTGACTATTATTACATGTAGTCGACATTAGTATAATATCCATTGTCCATGTTATGTTGTCCATTACCATTACGAGGCGGTCCATACCGTTCAAAATGGGGTAAGCCATTTGCACCCGAAACTTCATTTGGCATCGGAACAAAGTCATTTATTTGGGAATTAAGATGAACAACTCCGTTTGTTGCACTTGCAGCCGCGTTTGCAGTTCTGACAAGTGAATTAAGCAGTGGTTTAATAGGAGCTGTGAAAATAGAAGCAATTTGGTTTATTCCTTGAGCAATACTCCCATTAACTGCAAAAAGGGTTTGCATTGCTGTGCCATGATCAACTGCCCTTGTAAAAGTTTGGCTTGGAAGTACTGATTTGCCCCCAAGACCGTATGGAGGATCCTTTTCCGTTAGCAAATAATAGTTTCCAGGAAGAGCAGACGCTGAGCATGCCTCTCCTACAAATATTCTATTAGCATTGTTCGCG
The DNA here is from genome assembly GCA_027743725.1 of Rambutsinella grinnellia. Lineage (NCBI taxonomy): Eukaryota > Metazoa > Arthropoda > Collembola > Entomobryomorpha > Entomobryidae > Rambutsinella > Rambutsinella grinnellia. The sequence goes on along the minus strand of JAHZMU010002271.1, from coordinate 1,191 downwards.
CAATCACATCTGTTTGCGTTAAAATCCTCCCAAGATGGACAGCGACTAGGGGAAAGTAGTAAAAAAAGTAGGGGAACTATTTCCAAAATCCTAACTATAATTTCAATCAGTTTTAGTAAGTTACCATCCTACGAAACTCATTACGTCTTGGATTGACTCCTTGTAAATTTGGAGAGCTCTTGTATGACTGCATTGTAGGGCTAGAAAGTATATATGATTGGCAATAATTTAAAGAAAAATCGCTCAAGTATTGATTATGATTAATTAACTACCATCATAACTGGGGAATGGAGATTGATGACATCCTGGTTGGAAAATTCCTCGGTTCTATAAATTCAAAGTTATGGATAAATGCTTTCAAGACACATACGTGTACGTGACATCCAAATAATAATAACGCATACCGGATATATATCGACATGCCCACATCTTTCTCCCATTCCCAAATGATTTGAATTCCATAGATTGTCACCTCCATCTGTATGAATAACGTCAACAAATGCAGCGTCCTCCGGATCCAATTTGAAATAATTTCCTGACATTCGGAAAAGTGGGAGACTGGGATCCAATCCTATGTGCATAGTTAAGTTAAGTTATACTCATAAACACTGATAATAAATCTCACAAATTAATTTTGTAAATTTAACTTACCTGTTATTCTTGCCAATGTAGCATTTCTTTGAAGTTTCATGTCATTGCCCATTACACCAGCAGCGTGTGCTCCTATTACGTGACAATTATACAGTCTCATTTTGACCCAGAATGAAAGTTTTCTACTTTTATCTTACCAAGCCCAAATCCGATGACATGAACTTTTGAAGGGTCAATTTTCATAGCCATGATAAGTCTCGCTGAAACCTTTCCGACATATTCGGATACTGTGACGGCTATGCTATAAGCGTACTTTCTAGCAGGCTCCCAGTCAACCATGATGACATTATAGTCGATCGCCTTAATCCTTTCATTTTTATTCAAAATTTATGTTGTTCTTCATAAATAATTATCCCTTTCTTTTTGAGCACCGATTTGTTTTAATTACTGATTTTGATCATGTCCACATCCATATGGACGTCAATAACTAAGTTAAGAGGATTATCTTTCGGTGAAAGTTTCCAAGTCTAGTACCTACTGTGCGTACATGATATGTGAGACAGCTTGCTCTCTTCTAGCCCTTGTCGCATAATCATCTAA
>JAHZMU010002270.1:0-15911 GCA_027743725.1 Rambutsinella grinnellia | reverse complement strand
CAGATTTCCATTTTTTATGCGCATAAAAATAAACCCCACTTATTCTTCAAATTACAAAAAGTCTTCCCTTTTATATCTTGTTTTAGGGCAATACACTTGAATCTGACATGGATTGGTCATCCTACGCATCAACCATATTTTTTCTAATATTCAGCAGACTAATGAGCTAAGGCCTACTCTGAAACAGTCTACTTTATCCAAAGCATTCTCTAAGCCGCTTATTGTTTACCCGTTTTGATTACTCGATTTCAACCATTTAGCCCTACTTCCAACTACCAAACATTATAACCATTTGGGTATCATTATCCCATAAAATATTCTCTCTCTCCTCACACACATACAGCTCAACTAACCGACCAAAATTACAAACTCATTTCTCCCTTCGCATAGGCTACAGGGAGCAAAAGCCATAGTGATTACTTGGACTGTGGGGTTCTCACGTGATAAGAAAATAATCTTTTAATAGTTCATCCTCAGCTTTTATAGATGATATGGAGTGATAGTAGTTTTAAAACTAGCTTTTTCACACTACTTCTCTTCTCTCTTTTGCTGATGATGACCTCTGAATTGTTTATGTGAGGCTGATCGACATCGACATGCCACTCGTAAAATATTTCAGAGTATCCCATATTATTACGGTACGATATGAGAGTGAGCACGCATCCATATTAGATTATGGTAGCATAAAAGCCCAGCTTGAAGTGAAACGGTTCCCCTTCCTCTCTCAACAATGTCCACAGAAAGATGTGTAAATACAAAAAGCTAGTAACAATCCAGCGTAGTTTTCTCTCTCGCTCTAGGAAATAAAACTGCCTCTCTCCTAGTCTGTATCCAATTTTTATACGAAGGGGAAGAAAATGAGCAAAAAAGACCAAGTCATATAACCGCTCTATAATAATTTCCAAGGGAAGATTCAAACGCATATACTTTCAGTTTTCACTGGAAACTCTCTCTCTCTCTCCTTTGCTATTTCTTGCTAGCTTTATACAGTGAGATTTATCGATCCATTTCCTCTCTGAGAAGGAGGAAGGAACGACAAACACTTTTTGGGTTGTTACTTTATACACTGCTATATTAGAGTGGATGGCGATTATAAGAAAAACTTTTTCATCTGCTTGTTCAACTCGCTCTTGGAAAAAGGCTTGTGAAAAGGAAAACTTTTTTCTGTATAAATATTTCTCTTGTTTCAATATGTCCAGTCCTTTGTCGGATGCTTTTGTGTCTATAATGTCAAATATTATTTTAAACCTCTTATCTTAAAATTCTTAAAATATTTTTACGCTTCACTAAAATATTACTTAATCGAGCTATTCTTTTTGCGGTTGTATTTTTTTTGGGTGAAAAAGCCACGCCACAAGAGAGGATAGAAAAAATAGCTACCGTTTTTATATCGGTTCCGGCAGTTGTTGATTTGACGAGTGAATAATTGGTTGGTCGTGACAGGAAAAAAAGTGGACTGGTGCTGTGAGCCGGTAATCAAATCAATTATGTTCAGTGTTCTCGGCTTGTAAAATGGTGATGGGAATTATGATGTGGATGAGTATTGATATTTTTATGGAATTTGAACCTTTTGTCTTTTCAGGTGGAAAAAAGCTTTTTGTAAATTATTGAAAATTTTTGAAATATTGAACTAGATAAAGCTATTGTTAATCTTTAATAGTTGGAGCTATTATGAAGAGTCATTTGGGTTTGAAAAAAAGAGAGTGATGTTGGGCAGTTATCAGAGTAAGCAATAAATCATTTTACGAGGGAAAAACGAGAAACCCATTAAGTATTGCCTTTTCATTAAATCGTCAGAATAAAAGCTGACATTAGTTTGGGAAAAACTGGATTGATTTTCGGAAAAATGTTTTACTAAATATTACCTGCAACTGCGGAAACAAATTCCAATCTGCTTAGAATATAAAGACGTTTTCGCCATTTTAGGAAACATCAGCGTTAAAATCTTCTTTATAAAATTTTCTCCAAAAAAATTAAACTAAAACTGATAATTTCCAATAATATTTCCTACCATTCACTACCCATTCATACCCCACCTCTTCCCATATCCTTCCCCATTACATTACTTATTCACTTGATCCATTCTTCCTTTGTCGTGTGTGAGGAAACCAGAGCCAAAAATGTCTTACATGCTTTTACTCTGAGAGAATAAGAGAGTTCTCAGTTCTCAGTAGCTACAAAATACTCTCTATTGCCAACCTACTACAAGCCTGTTATGTTGTTACCTCCCTGTACACTTTTTTTATTGAGAGAAACGAACATTTTTCCTCTCTTCCACTTTACTCTCTTACCAAGTGGATAGAAGCACGCACGCAATCCACAAAAGCATTTCTTTCACAAGCCAACTAGTCCGAGAGAGAGGCGAGCAACAACAGTCTATGATTACAAAGGGGGAAGAGAGACAAATCGTATATCAAAACACATTTAAGCTCACAACTCAACTCTTATAACTATACTCTTCATATCTCCCTTTTTCTCTCCTTCAATAACATTTTTATTCTCTTTATATTCGCATTCGTCTCTCCGCTTGGGGTCCCCTACTATTCAGAATATCAGTTTACCGAAGCCTTACACTTTGTCATAAGGTTTCACTTGTTTTCTTTAAATATTTTCACTAGTCCATCTCATTACTTATTTTTAGTAATGGATTTACCTTTTTGGAAACTCTTTCTTGAATTTTCCTTAAAAGCCTTCTTAAACCTGGAAAGCATTTCCTTTATATAAATTATCAATTGCAAATATTTGTCTTTAGTATCGAGGCGGAGCTTAGATCCAAGTAATAAACCAGAGTTCATTTAAAACACATAAAATATTCTACACTTTCCCATCCATCATTATCATTACTATTATCTCATCGTGAAATGAGACGTGACTTGCATTTCGACCCAACTCAACACAAAATGCAAACCTACGCAGAAAAAAACGATCATTAGAGAAGCCAACAAGGCTTAAAATCTTTTTCTTGCGACTAAAAGTCATTTAGGTGATGATAGCACAAACGGATTTAAAGAATATTCACTTCCTCAATCCGAAAAATCTTTTACACTAACCATTTCCCTCTTCCAAACTCTTTAAATTATTGTAACCGAATATCATAATCAAATAATAATCAACTATAATTATAGACTGCAATTTTTTCCAAACTTCTACCCAATCTGATTGTGTTTACACTGTTCAATTCTCTGTTTTTTTCTGTCTGAAAAATTTAAAATGTTACTTTTTATTCTCTCCGGTTGGCAAAAGAGTTAAGCTTCTCAGCTTAACTTTCATACAAAAAGGGATTGAGTTTGATGCTAACAAGGAGGAGCGTTTGCCAAAAAAATGCATTTTTTATTCTATACAGAATAACCCATCTGCATAAAGTGTCCGAGACGAGTTACTGAAAAAGGAGAGATTTTCATATACGTGGGTAGAAGAACTCTCTTCTCTAATCACACCTATTAATCTATTTGCTAATGCAAATATTTAGATGATTATTAAACGACTTGTTCTTTATAGAGAGTTGAGATAAAAAAAAGTTTTAATAGCTCTTTAATTACTTTGCCTTGAAAGAGATGGGAAAATGTAAAATGATACAGCTCCTATTCCACACATGATGACAGCTACAGCTCAATCAGATTTTCTAAATAAATACCTGATTAAGGCATTTTTAGTTAGATTTTTTATGTTTTCCACAAAATTTATTTGATTAGAGCTTTTGTGTTCACGCTTGTTATAGTTTTTAACCAATTATAGCTCGTACGTGTACCTCGTAAAATATTCGTGAAAAGTGTCGACATTTATTATGACCTTTAAACAAATCTATTCAATTCATATTTTTAATGCCAATAAAATCAAATCAAGTCAAATCGTGAAATTAAAATTGGAAGATGATTTGGGCCCTGGTCTAGGATAAATTCCAATTAAAGCCTCTTATTTTACATCCGTTTCATATTCTCTGTGAGTAATTAGCACATTAACGGCTCCCAAAGCGTCATAAAGGCGTAATCGAATCATAATTACTATTAAAGTGGTTTGTCAGACTGACCAAAGGAATCATGGCGGTAGCCAAAAACAAGAGCGAGCAGGATGTGACTTTTTGCTTCTTGCGATATTTATCTACCTAAATTTTTCTACAAGAAACACCTTTATACTTACTCGATGTCAATCAAAAAATAGTAGCTACACTCGCCTCCGTCCCTATTAATTAGCGTTTGGTCTCTCGCCTCCTTTAAATTTACGACATGCATGCCACACCGTTCGCTCTCGTAATAAATAATTTTGCTTTGGTATAGAAAAAAAAGTTCACTTTATAATTACTCCTTTCAAGCTAGTCTAGTTGACCAAAGAGAAAAGCTTTTAAAAGGGAGTGATGACCATCTGCATATTTGATTATTGGTGTTGACTCGGAAAATAATATGTTGAAAAAGTTGGGAATGGTAGCTTTTGTCGTTTTTTTCCATAACACCTTTCGCCTCTCTCTGTGAGCACTCATCTCTCACTCACCTCTCGACTCAATTAGCTAATAAATAATGGAATTGGTTACCCCATTTGATATGATAATCTACTCAATTATCTCCACTCCACTCGTACCAGATAATTTTTATAATCATGAAATAATCACAATCAGTCCTGTATAAAAAGTGATTTGATTCCGTTATGCCTTGGGCTGTCCAGAGTGTAAAAATATTATATTTTTCCATCAGTAAACCACACATTCTCCGTGGATATGATACCGCATCTTTTATTCTTATAATCATCATATCAACTCTCTTCCGCGACTGTGCCTTTAGCTCTTTCCAGCTTGGAAAAAACGCGATCGATACATACCATCAATGAATACATAGGGAGGACCTAAACCAGAAGTGGGAAACGCAGAACGCATCATTCCTGGTAAAAGAGGCTATACCTACCAACGAATCTGTTGTGGGTGGCCATTCTATATAGTATATCTATACCTTTCTTCATATAGGCCGGCCAACAGCTTTTTCTTGTTGGGAAAGGCAAATTAGTAACTTCCTTGGAGGTACTAGAGAGTGTATGAGAGTGAGAAAAATAGCAGGAGTAAAGGTCTAATACACTTCATGTATGAATATGCTCTAGGCTATAAGGGAAATGTCATTTTCATCTAAATAATAATAATGATGCTATTATAATGCTCTTTACAATTTTATTTTCATCGCAAAGCAATTAAATTATTTTTTACTTTAAAAAAATTACCTTCAAAAGATCCAATTTTTAATAATCCATTTAATATTTAACACAAATCATTAACCACAATTACAATTTATTACGTTTCACGATCCTTTTTTTCTCTAATTATCAATCACAACACATACACCACCATTCACATAAAAAATTCACAAATTTTTTAACGTAGCTCTCAATCAGCAACGTCTGACGAGCACATAGCAAGTTATCGATTTGTTACAAGGATGTTTTACAACTTAATTTTTTCTTTCAATCCTTCACTCTCTTTACCTCTTTAGCAATGCTTAATGGACACGATTTGTTTACGAAAAGGAGTGACCTTTTAAATGGGAATGTATTCAAATCCAATCCACACCTGAAAAAAAACCAATTCACTCTTTTTTTACACGACAATTTTTTTTTCATCAATCAAAAAAAGCAGAGCATCTCTTTTTTTATAAGCCAATCCACTTGAATATTTTTGCACAATTAACTGCACTTTTTTTCCAATGTCAGATTTAAATATTAATGCACAGATTATTTCTTCGTCTATTTTGGCTTATATAAAGTAATATGACTTATACGAGTATATTATAAGAGAAGGTGTGTGAGACCGCTGCGCTCCGCTTTAGCACACGTACACAACAAGACTGGCCTATGAAAGATATCAAGTCTGAGGACATAACAACATACCTAAAAGAGCAGAGCTAACTCAACTCACACAATCCAACAACCTTTCAGAGAGAGAATTGCAGTGTTAAAATGTATACTCCTTTTAGCTTAGAGAGTATGCCTATGCTTAACCCTTTTTTCTTTTATGGTAGAGATGTAAGAGCTGTGAGCCATGCTAAGATGTATTCTTTCAATACTTTTAAAAGGGAAGCCGATATGTTTAAAGGAACAGTCATTTACTCCATCATAATCTCCACAAGATGAGCTGGTGTCATAAGTGAGAGAATCATATCATCACTGAGACAATACAAACTAAACTATGTTTGACAGAGAAAAAAGCTTTGTTTCTTTTTTGTAAAGAAAAAAGTTTCGATTTCTTTGAGAAAAAAAACTGGATAAGAAGTTATATAGCAGGAGATTGCGATTGCACTGAAATGGAAAGCGGAAAGCATCGGTTCGGTATAAAATGTTACAGTAGCGAGAAGAAAAACCACTCCTTCCTTTTCTTTCTAATTGCAACTTCTCACTCCCACCCCATTGAATTAAAATTGATCTCTTTTTATCAAATGTTTATGCTCATCTTAATTATTAAATCAATTTTGGGTGATTACTGCTATTTTAAAAAATGATTTATATTTTTCTCTCTTAAAAAACCAACCATTCCATCTCGTTCTACTATGCACAACTCAATCTAGAGTAAAGGCTTTTCCTAATAAAGCTTATTCTCTGCACTGCACATACTTCTCTGCTCTGCTTACACATTCACCCCTAGTAATAATAGGCTTAAGTTTCCATCCAAAAAAAACTTGTTACAGACATAAACTCACTATAGGCATAGTCAATCTCATAAAAAGAGACGCAAGCGGTTGTAATAACTCCAGTGAGAGGAGAGAAAAGGTAATGGCTTTGGTATAGATATACCCATATCAAAAATATATGGAAAGGAGAGAAAGAAAAGGGACTTTATACCATTTTACAACTGTGACATAGGGAGAGTGACTGTGTGAGGGAGTAAAATAGCGAAAAACACTTACAATATCTTTACAATATTCTACAGTTTGTACTCTACTATATGATTATTATTTTGTATTTGTATAAATGCTTACTTTTCCACCGTAAAACTAGTGATTTACCAAAAGGGTTTTCTCCCATTAATAAAATAGTAATGTTCATACTAATAATAAAGTTTGTTTTGGCCGAGGATCCTCTCTCATCCATGTCATGTCGTATGTGATGAGGGTTAGGATGATGATGATTTTCTGTATAGTAATATCAGAGGGAGAGACTGAGCATGCAATATTTTATGTTTCCCATTTTCTAAGCCTGAGAGAAAAAGGGAGAGGATACGAAAGCACAATGCCCAACCGCTGGTTAAAGCAAAGGAGACAATAAAAAGCATATCCACTATAAGGATGTAAGTGAAGCCAGTCATGCATCTATCTCTCGCCATCCGTCTTCAAAACAATATTTTTTCCAGATTTTTTTATCCTTTGAATGAATGCCCTAACTAAATGTAGCATCAGAGCATCATCAGTGATCAGAATGAGCCAAAAGCGAAAGGAATTGCAAGGGAAAAAGTGGCTGAAGGTTTTTAGGAAAGGAAGAAAAAATGTTTCAGATGCAAAACTATTTCTCTCGTATAGCCATAACATTCCATTTATATGCCGGGAGACATGGTAGACTTCTGGTTCTGGAAAATGGTAAATTTCTATGTGGGGAATGTTTCATTCCGAGAGCTAGAGAGCTCTGCTCTCAAAAAGTGGTTTGGCTTTAGCTTTAGTTATACCCTCTTATGTAGATTCTACTTTTCTTGAAACTCCCTAGATGTTTCCTCGCTTCAAAAAATCTCGTACCTATCCAGTTTCATTTTTCCTAAGAGTATTCCTTCATAAAGAGTCTGTATTGAACTCCTATTTTTAGGTGTGGATCATCTGGATTCACAAAGTCAAATAGCCGGAAAGGCAGAATAAGCATCACATAAGGCACGAAAAAACTCGATGTTGACGGGGTAGAAGAAAAAAGGGATTTTACTAAAAAGATTCAATACGAAAAAAGTTCATATATGAGCTTGTAAAAACTTTTTTCTCGAGCGGTATCGTAAATCAGTCGGATAAGCTTAAGCAGATAAAGCATATCCTTATTATGAGTTTATCTTTTGAAGAGAGAAAAAGTCAAAACTTTTTGAGGGGAAATAGAATTGCTTTTTAAATGGTAAATAAGCTGGGTAGATTTACCTATTGGTTAAGTCTTTATTTAGGAAATTATGAATTTATGAATGCGTAGGTGTATAATAAATTATTCTATTGGTCAATTGAATTTTTTTAATCCACTTGAGCCCCTCTCTCTCAACAAGATTGAAATGTTGATAGTGGGAAAGCGTACACCCAATTATATTCTGATGTACAGCAGTCAGACATGAGTAATGTTAGCTGATGTGATGATTACGAGAGGTAATCAGGGAAGGTAAGGAACATGGTAAATTCACACCTTTTTTACTTTTACTCAATAGCTAGAAAGAGCCAGTCTTTTTATGTGTGGCGAGCAGGATGGAAAACAAGTTGGACTACACAAGAGCAGGAGTAGAGAAGCCTCTGGCTTTCCACTTGTAATTCGAAGCTAAACCTTAATGGAGATACGGTTCGCTTAGATAACCACAGCGCAATTCCATTCTGAGAATGGTAGCTGAAATATTTTCTTAACAACTATCCACTAAGAACATAATCGAGAAGGATACTTTCGTTTCTCTGAGTGGTCTGGTGTCTCCGAACAGATTTTTTTTGGAGGAGAAGGAGTAAAGCCAAGAGGAGAATAAGCTTTTCTGAAGAGCATCAGCCTAATCATCCCAGACTGATCAAAGGAAAAATGAAGACACATTTGCATCCAGTATCGCATTGTTTAGACTTGTGAACAATCATTGTACAAGAAAAATATTTTATTTTAGAGTAAGACCGACCACCACATCAAAAAGGTTTCGTCACCTATCAAGTCACAAGAGACCTCATCACTTCAATACAAGCTATAATGTAAAACGGTTAGGCAAGAAGCTCAATAGCTCCCTTCAGCTCCATCCTTTTCCCTTGACGAGAGTCTTTCTCTTAGAAAAAAGTGGTAAAGTAGTTAGAGGAAACAACATTTAAATTAACGATGAAGCATGTAATTGCTGGCGATAATGCACACGTTTACATACATCTGTTTACCTTAAGCAAACCGTTCTCACTTTTTCAGAGTATAATTTCTATCCCCCTTTTTTACTCTAGTATGCACTGTAGAGAAAAGTTTTTAAATTCAGCTCCAACTCACCAGTTCAATTCTCTCGGCTTCACCTATCACATTAGTTTTTATGGTGGTGTGGTTGCTGATGGCTAAGTGGTGACTTGGTTGGATGGTAGTGTGTATGAGAAGGAGATTTTTTCAATAAAAATGTTTCGTATTATGCTGCACAGCTCTGGGAAGCAAGCATTCTATGCTTTAGGGAAGCGAGAAAGGCTTGTTTGTTGTGTTGAATAGCGTATCTGGTTGGGCTTGCGTTCATTGAGAAAATGTTTTGAATTGTTTCAAAATATTAGAAGAAAATATCAATTTAGTAAAAACTACAAAATATAGTGACACGGCACGTGACGTACTTTTTACCTTATTGTCTCATCTTCATTTCGCATCTTCATTAAATGGCTTAAACATTTATAGAATTTGATAACCCTTTCGTTTGTCTCCCGCAGCATTTCTAAGAATATGCAATCCACTATTTTTATAACTCTTCTTTAGACAAACAGGGAGATAACAATCTCAAAAAAATATGCAATATATCTCATACTTTAAACATTTTACGGTGCTTTTACACGGTAATCACAACCCCATAAAGATATTGTGACGGATGAGCGGACAAATAAAATATAAGAAGCTAGCATTACACTCCGAATACTAATCTTGAAAGAAATGCGACATTCCCTTTGCATATTGGCATTCAAGAGATATTTTTTACAGGTTTTTATGAGCTTTTGTTTAAACATTATTTATGCATGAGCTGTAAACAGAGATAGAGAAAGAAACGGAGGAGTAGAGAATTTGCAAGAGATGATTTTTTTACATCGCTTTCTTTAATGATAATCATACGATGAAACATGTCCAAACTGGCGGAGAACAATCATTTTTTCTTGCTCTTCTCTCACCGCTATTATTACAACTATTATGGTGTTGTCAGTCAGTTAGTAAGAGAGAGGAGGAATGATATAAATGGGGTCCACTACACCGAGAAACCAAACCAGTTAATTGGAGCTTGATCTTGATTGAATAAAATTACAAAGGGGAAAACTAAATATCTATTGTGAATGTTGATGATGACGGGGATTATAATGGTGATCATTCCTATCGATTATCACACAAGGTTTGGAGCAAATGATGTGTTTTGTACATTCTGGTTTTGAAGAGAGAGAAGTAAAAAGTCTAGATCCTTTTGCAAATCTCTGTGAAAGATTGGCAGAGTGTGGATTTGTGTGTGCATTTCTCTCAATATTATTATCAGAAGCAGTTATTTGAGGCTTGGCTATCAAGATCAAGTGGATGTGATGCCACTTGAATAGCCCACTTTAGAAAGAAAATATTGTCGAGTGATGAGATCAGATAGAGTTGGATAAAAAGATGATGATGATGCAGATCTGAGGATTTTTATAAGATCTTTCACCAAATTTCTGAAATAGGACCGTTCAAGTTTTAAAACTCAATTTTTCGTTTTTCTAAAATTTCTCTCTGTCTCCTCCAAGCGCGTCTTATCCTTTTTCTCTTAAAACATAAAATAATACCCAAGTAGTATCCCTCCCTCCTTCATTTTATTACGTTTTCCCTCCTTATTTTCTCTCAGCTTTGCTTCCATTCTCTTTCCTCTTTCTATTCTCATATTAAAGTCTCTTTGCTCTTTCCCCCAACCATTCCAATATATTCCAACTTTTTCCACCAGAAAATGCATAGGAAAATCTACTCGTTCCAAAATGGACAATTCGTATAAACCATCTAGAATTGTAAATAGAGAGAAGTTCTACTGTACATTATTATCTAACTACCACACATATATCCAACAACCAACAAACTATCCTATGAACCCCTTTCTAAAGCCCGAGACTTTTTAAATGTGTTTTTTCTCGTATAGTTGCAGCAGGAAAAATGCATAGCTGCAATCTCCAACGCGGGTCTTTCTCACCCGCTGCAATCTCTCTAAAACTTCATTCCCTTTTAACCAGATATGGAAAAGCTCTGTAAGCAGAACGGCGCAAGCAAAGCTGAAAAAAGAGGCAGTGGTGGGCTCTCTCGAAGTAGTTGTGAGTCGATGTGTGTACTTCTTTACGATGATATTTCCTACCATCTTCCATGAATTCAATGTGTACAGTCAACTTTTTCTCTTTCCACTTGCTCCTTAAGTAAAAATGGAAGTGGTGGTGGTAATGCTTTAACATATATATAGTAAGAGAGCTTCTGTCTCACTCCTCTTCTGCAGATATTTCTCTTTCCCTTTGAGCTCCTTGTAATCTCTGAGTGTAGTAAAAAAAGAGAATAAAAAGAAGGAAGACAAACCTAGACGCTCATCGCGAACCAACAAAACTCTATAAAGTACAAAGAGATGTTGATAAAAGTTTTTCTCTCCCAAATATCTTATAACTTTGCCTCTGGAAAAGGTAAATAGACGAAAGAAAATAACTTGAAATGTTACTATTTTTAAATCAGTAATAGCATTGATGATTGTAAGTATAATATTTCTATTTTTTAATAATCGACTCTTGTTATCCTTCATTCATTTAACTAAGTACACTATCGTGGCAAGCTTTTGGCATGTTTATAAGCATCACCACCACACCGACCATATCACTGGGCGAGACTGTTTTCTCCTCTACACAAAGAGAAACAAAGTGGATTCGAACGGGAAGAGTGAACAACAATATTTGTTTGTAAACCAGACTTTCCAACACGCAATGTCTTTCTTCATCAACTCCAAAAAATATTTAGCTTACTCTTTCACGCTGTAAAACCTATGCTTTTAAACCGAATTTTTAAAACTTTCCATCAATTTCTAAACGACAAAAACTTCACATCTAATACATCATAATCAGTGCCGGCATCTCATTTGCATAAAACTTTGTAGTTTGATGAGACTCCTTTTATACTCTTGTTTACTGGCTTTTATATATTTTCTCCCGTGTCTGGCTTCTCTTTCCTCCCTTTTGTTAGCCCTGAGCACATATACCCGACTTTCCCCTAAAATACCCGTTATGGAGTCCTTTTCATGGAGAAGGCTTGCTCGATGCACCCAAAAACTTTATGCATAGTAACAGGAGTTTGGATGAGCAAGGGGAAGACTCTCCCTCACATGTCACCCCGCACAATCCACAATATTGATATAAATGCACTCACAAATAATTCTAATTTTTAATACGAATAAAATCTCGTACAAAATTCATAATACTAATATTCATCAACATATGCAAACCACAAGCTCATCTCTTCATCATCAACAATAGCTTCTATCATCCCATATTTCTCAATCCCTTGAGCATTCTCATATAAGATCTTTCTACCTTCTTATTAAATATTCTACCAATTATCCAAATCTCAATAATCATGAAACCGATCTAGAAACCTCTCCGACAAACCTCCACATATTTTTCCAGCCTTTTCTCCTCAGCATGAGTATTGTTATTACACTCCCATTATTATGGATAATAGCATGAGCTTGTAACATATCAGCTTCCTTTTTTTCCACCAGCGACAAAGCTCTTCTCTCCAGTCTGCTTCCCTCTGGATAAAAAACTATATGTTTTTATTACGTATGCATAACATTAAAATGTAATTCTGAAGCATTTCATATCACATTCGACGAGAAAGAGAGACCAAAAAACTTTTTCCTTTTCACAGTTGATGGTTGTGTGTTGAGAGTGTTCTGTTCGTAGCTTGTTATATGCTTCTTCACACTCTAACTGGTTGAGTGACGGGCTGAATGGCAGTTATCATCATGCCCTTTTTTCCTGAGTTGTCGCACTAGCTTATTTCAAGACTCGAGACGTTTCACGGACTCTCATCATCACGTATTGACGGCGTGCCTTACGCTATTTCTTGGAAAGGGAAAATTTAAGTTTTTATGTCAAACTACTTGTGATTTGGAAGGGTTTTCTGAAGGCAGAGATAAAAGATATAAAAAATTGACACCTTTTCAGAAATAATAGAAAGCACACATGTCATCATTAGCTCTAAAAATAGTTATCATCAATCAAAATAGTAAATAATTTTGTGACAAAAGGGATGGATTGTGTTGGCGGTATGAAATCGAGATAAATGATTTCAAAGAGAGAAATGTCAGTTTTAATAAAAAGTTTAACAAAGAAATTTATTCTCTAAGAAGAAACAATAAAACCTAACCAACAAGAGTAAGCTGGTTTGCTTAGTCACTCGCCCAAAATTACGATGACAAACGACTCTGAAAAACGAGAGGAATCAAAGCCTAAGGCTTTGTATCTATTTCAGTATTTCCCATGAACTATATCCCAATGTATTTAAAAGCTTACAAATTTTTTCTGAAATTCTAAAAGCCCTTCTTAATTAAATGGTTAAGGCAAGTGGCCTAGTCCTCAGGACCAACACACCAACACCACACCAGTAAAATCCAAGAGCCAACAAACCGTATCTGTAATGAAATAAAAGTTGCTGTTATGACAAGGTTTTGGAGTTTTGGTCCCCCACAGCGATACATATACATTAGTGTTGGCTGTACACTGAAAGAGAGTTTTTGAGAGTAGCTTTTTTCCAGACTCTCCCCACATATGCTTCAGTTTGGTCCTTGGCTCAAGAGTTGATTGTGTCGACTTCCTTTATGAGCTATGTTCCAAGCATGTGGTTAAAGGGCAGGACAGGCCCCTCATCTTTTTATTGCTGATCTGAATTGCTTTTTGGACTGCCCTTCAAAATGTTGAATCCCTTTCAGAAAAATATGAAATGCAAGGACAAGCTTTTATGAGACGAAGCCGACAAGTAATCAATACGGAAGCTCTAAACACGCATAAAAATATGTTAATTCCATAAAAATCAGTTTAGAAAGTAATACTAGAAGAGAGATGGAAAGAAATGATCTGGATATAATTTACGCGATTGCAGTGTTGATCTCTTCTCTCCTCCCTTTTATGCTTTCCAATCGCATCAATATTTTTATGTGAATCGAGAGAGATGAGATGACTTCATTCATATTAAATATGAATATAAATTACCATTCATTCTGATGAAATAGGATGAATAGCTTTTGTCTGGTTATTGACAAGAGGTTTGTGAGTAGGCTGATGATTTGTAAAAAGATGGAAATATTAACAAAATGCATAACTTTTGATTTTGCTTGTAGATTTTTTTAAATGATTCAATTTATAAGTATATATTTTCTGCTCATCATCATCTTCCCAAATAGTGATAGTAATGAGGGAACTCTCTCCAGGAAGGAATTAACGATGAACATTAACTGCATCTAAATGATATAAAAAGGCAGCGAGAGAAGCCCAAGTGCTGATTGCTTTTTTTCGGTGGTGACGACGACGGCCGTGGCGTGTGTGGTGAGATGAGGTTCAAGCCTCACATAATAATTCAGTGTTGGGGAGAGAAATATATTAGAAAAGATTCAAGATTTTTATGGCTTCTTGAAAACACCGAAAGCTTCTGGTCTTTTGATATATTTATTAATAAGTTTTACAAATTTTTACAAAGATTATTCACAGCAAAATGTTCTTTTGCTCCCTTGATTATTGCTTTTATTTAATGCCCTCGTGAAATGCATTATTTAACGCAAGCGAGAGCGGAAACGGATAATAAAAGTAGAAGTTCGGCAAGGTTTCGTGTTGTCGAAACCTGCTAGTCGCTTTTACACAGGATTTTCCCATTTTCCTACAAAAGTGTTAAAGCTCTTGTCTTTTTCTCCTTTGCAATATCGCTCCTGGTCTTACTGGTTTGTGTCATTGGCTAGTTTACTTAGAAAGGAAAAGGCAAAAGCTTAGGCTCCCTCTACATGTCCCCTTCCATATTACTTTTAAAATTCGAATACACAAAAAGGTTTTGTATAACCGAGTATTATCTTGTTGTAAAAAGGTGCATACTTACCAACACTAGTTTTTTATACGGCTCACTTGTCTTCTCTCTAGAAAAATTCCAGAATAACGTAAGTTTTTTCTACCCTTAGAGCATCTACCGCACACTCAAAACTCAACTTCATTCTGGATTATAGATGCATGTCATGCACCTTCTTAAAAGCTCGGCAGCTTTTTTTCTTCAAGAGACTCGACTGTTAGCAAGTCTACTATTATGGGCTACTTGGCTGAAGTTTTCTGATGATCTGGAGATGAGATGAGCTTCTATCTCTCGTAACTTGTTATTATCCAAACGATTCACGGCCACAGAAACCTTTCTAGAGATGGAGGAGGTTTAAGGTAATAATGATGCTGTGATCGGTATAGGCTAAGAAGAATGCGATGATTATCGTGATCACAGTGATGCCATTTCAAAATGGTATTGGCAGTGGAATATTAGATGGGAGTCTGTGTCAATTTCAAACTTAGTGCACGTAGTTAACCCAATGATTATGCATTTTGCGACTCCTTTTTAGAGATTTTGGATTCTTAAAAATGTTCTTATAAGAAATAAGTCATATTAAACATTTTGTGAATATTCAAAAGGCTCCAGAGTCAATCCTCTTTTGCTTGAGATTGGAAGGAGATCCACCAAGTCAATCAGATCTTCATCTCTTTTATGCCAGCCCCTGCTGCTCCCTCTGAAAGGTCGATAATTCTCTTCATCTTCTTGAAAAAGCTTACAAACTCGCTTTTACTTTTCACCACCCATCAAAAAAGGGGAATGAAATGGATTTTCTCTGTGATGGCAAGACTGATTCTCTCAAGACAAGGAGAAAACTCTCCTCTCGAAGCTAGAGAAAAGTCAGAATAGAAAAAAAGCTTTTCCCAGCTTTGAACTATCATCATCATCTCTAGAAAAAGTTTTGGAGACTCATGACTTTGTTGTGTGTGGCCAAGTAATATTTTATTTGGTAAGTCCAATACACA
>JAHZMU010002269.1:0-12838 GCA_027743725.1 Rambutsinella grinnellia | reverse complement strand
AGGCTTGTAGGGTATTAAATAGAGATTATAAGGAGCAGGACCAGAATATTTATTTATAAACGCATAGTCTTTAAAACACGCTTTAGAATATTGTAAAATAAAACGATTCATTCTTGTAAAATGTTTCAAACTTTCACCTTTTTTCATCCAAAATACGTAGCAAACACTAATATAAAGCTTGTCTTCGTTTTTCACAAAGTGGAAGGTCTAACACAGCTACAAAGACGTTATTGTGTTATTGCTGGTGAGCAATACATTGCAACTGAAAATTCAGAAGTTAATCCTTTTCTATCCCCTCTTCTTGTACGATTGGGTAGAAGCAATTTGTTCCAGGAAATTGGAAATGCTTATTGGAAAATGCGTAATCATTTAGTAATCTGGTGGGATTACAAATATAACTCGAAAGAAGTGATAAAACGAGACAAACCAGGAAGGAAGTACATACCGTATTTCAAACTCCTTAAATATTACACTGTTAACTGCGCTCTTATAATTAATTTAGGACGAAACCATTCATGTCATGTCCCGAAAGGCGAGACAGTACAGAGTTTAATGCAACAGGCTTTATTCGTTAAATCTCGCACGTATATGTTGCATAATTATGTGTTTCGGACAACTCCATACGGCATTTTTGCGTCGAGCTGTGCATCCCACATGAGCTTCATAACATGTTCGGGTGGGAAAGACGGAAACTTTTCAATAATTGATTTTTACAGGATTTTTGATTTGTGGACTTGGCTATGTTTGATTGGAGTGAGTCTTTTGACTATTTTTACGATTGAAATGATTGGCAAGTTTTATATGGGAGGGGATTTGGTTCTAAGGAGAAAAGATAGTGTTATGTTTGTATGCTGCGTGTTATTAGAGAAAGGCTCCAATCTAGCTGATAGTTGTGTGAGAATTGAAAGAGGTGAGATTTTAACAGCATTAATTTCACCCTGGCTTTTAACAGGCATTATCATCACTACTGCTTACAGAGGGGAAAATATTGAGAGTTTAATTGCCCCCGTGAAACCCAAATTTATCGAAACATTTAAGGACATTGTAAAAGGGAAAATTGCCATTTATTCCGTAAATTATTGGGTCAAGTATCATACCTTAGAGGATAGAGAATTAGTAATATACTTGCATCAAATTCAGAATGAATTGCAGAACAAATCTTATCTCCGGACAAGAAAAGTATTTTATTTACCAACATTTTTTCTTAATACCAGAACATTAAGAATATATTCGAAGCATGTAAATGCTTTAAGCAGAGCAAGTAGAAAAAAAGCTAAAGTGTTAAGAAGATTTCTTAACAAGCTTGATCATTTGGTATTTATACCAGATACATTTGAGGAGGCAGATAAGGCAATAAATTTGGAATATTTTATTAATAAAACGGTAACATGTAATAATACAGCTTTTGTTGTAGAAAAGAGTGAGGCTGAAATGCTCAAAACTCCTATTGTTACACGGTTGCGTAAAAGAGGAGATAAGAGATGGAGGCATGTTTCGGTAAGTAATGACAAAACGTTTGTAGACAAAAGCGGAATTGTTCCCACAGTTGTTCCCTGGGTTTTTAGAAAAGGCATTAAAAGATTTAGGGCACTGGATGAATTTGGATTTGTGAAAATATTCAAAGAGTGGAAATTATGGTTGAGGATGATTGAAGAGGGGTTGGGGAAAATGGAGAGTAATTTGAAGGTAGAGTTGTTTGCAAAAAAAGATTGCACTAGATGATAATGCTTGGGTAGTTTTTGAAGGGTTTGGTGTGTTGACCTTTTGTATGGTTGGGGTTTTCTTTGGGGAAATTATAATAAGACATTTGACATTTAAACTTAAACTAATCAGGAATGTTTGTAAAAGAAAATGGCCATCGTGTAAAAGTGTTGTGTGTAAAATAGTTGTTCAATTTAAATTTAAAAAAGATGATATTTATAAGATGCGTAGATTTTTTGTTGTAAATACTAGAGTGCTTTTTGTAAGGTGCGTGAAAATCATGAAAAAGTATTTCTGTCGCAGAAAAGTCGGGCAGAAGTTAGCAATAATTCCAAGTCTTGATTTAACCTAATGTTTTATGAAAGATAAAGTGTAGAAAATTTAATCTGTCAAAACTTAAGTAGTAAACAGAGCAAGTAATCATACACCGTGTCAAACAAAATGATTTATATTTGCCCAATTTATTTTTCAACCTGTTAATTAAATTTTCTCCGAGTGAGAAAAATCCCAAAGTTTTTCTCTGGACTCGCCGTTATCTCACACAAAACCTTGACCTCTTTCATTTTACTGGTTGTATGAATTGTATACTTGCTGAGAAGAAATGCCATCATTGTTTTCATCTCCACTTCACAACTTCTGGCAGGAATCTATCCGGGATGAATTCCTCTGGTTCTGAATAATTATCAGGGTTTCTGTGCGCAAGCCAAGAGGAGAAGACAAGTATTGTATCCTTCTCTAAATGGTAACCACCAAGTTCCATAGAATCAGATAAGTGGCGGAAGAATAAAGGGGCTGTGGTTGTAATGCGTAGGCTTTCTAAAATGCATCTTTCCAAATACTTCAACTCTGCTATGTCTTCCATTGTTAGCTCTAAGTCTGCTTGCTTCGCACTGAAAAGAGCGTCAATTTCCTCTTGACATTTCTCTTGAATAAGAGGGTGCTCAGCTAAATGCTGGATGAGGAAGCGCAAAGCCGTGTCTGTTGTCTCATGTCCCTACATAAAATGAATTAAAATACTTTTTTTTTTAATTGTAAATGATAAGGCAACTACTGCGATGAGAAGAGTGGCAAATTGGTCGGGAATTTCCTCTTTTGGAATTTGACTTTGGAGCATGTGGGAAAGACAAGAGTTGGATTCACTTTTCCCCTTCAAATCCTCAATAGCGTTATCCAAGCTGGTGTAAACATAGCTTTTTATGAAGGAGACGCACTCGTCGTAAGCTTTTCTGATGGGATTTAACCACCAAATTAGCCTCAGATTATTCTCCGCGTGGTAGAATCTGTACGTGGCGAGAGATTTTAGTTTTCGGAAAAAGTACAAAAACTCTCGCGTTTCTTTCCGGGAGACGTTGCGAGATCCGGATACAATTTCTGAGATAAAATGTTAAATTTTTTATTGGGAAAAGTGATATTTTAAGGACTTACCTAAAATAGTCTTCAAAAGTTGATCGTACAAAATGGGAAAGAATTGCTCTTCTTTGATAATTTCATTTCCGGTTTCATTAAGAACGGATAAAAGCTCGCCGGAATATTTATTCAATACTTGTAGATGGAATGGGAGGGATTTATAGCCGAAGTAGCGACTGAGGACTTTGCGGTGCGTTTGCCATGTCTCTCCGTTAGCGGAGAGTAGACCTGAACTTAACCATTCGGTTAAGATCATGTCGTAAATGAATTTGGGTTTGTTGAGTAAATTAGTATCTGTCGCCCTCAAACATTGGCGGATAAGGTCGGGCTCGGTTACACAAACTATTGTGTGAGAGGTAGGACCTTGCACCCGGAAAATTGGGCTGCGGTTGGTTGAACGCCAGAATTGTTCTAGAGCTTTTGTGCCGTCTATTCATATGATAAAACTTTTATTTGATAAATGATTACATAATTAAATAATTAGCGCACCTTTCCTAAGCTTATAAAGCATCGCGAGTCCCTCCACAATTGTGGGCATTTTAACAGAAAAATGCCGGAGTGTCACCATTTCATTCACACTTTTTAAATTGGTCCCTGCCCATTTTCTACTTGACTTTTTCGTACGCCTCCAATTTAAAAAAAAATAATGAGGTGAAGGTAGCCAAGCTGACCAAAGTTACAAAAACCTTTTCCTTGAAAAGGCCACTGTCCCCAGGGGACCCCACTACATTCACAAATTCTTGAAGAGATAAACTCCACTTTAGTAATCCTGCCATTTCTACTTTTTTAATGCTACTGGAAAGTTAAGAGAACAAGAGAAGATGTTTACTACAAAAGTGAAAGCGAATTGAAACATTTTTATACAAAAATTCTAATTGACAAGTTCACTGGATTTAATAACTGGAAATTAATGCTGTATCCAGCTATTGAAATGTCTCTGTTACTCATTATGGTTAATTATACAACTCTATCGTAAAACAGAAGGAAATGGAATGTGCTATTATAGTATTTACATCCAATTTCTAATTATCATTTCATCTTGTGCATAATGAAGACAGTTGCGTCTAGTTTCTTTAGAAAATTTTAGCAATTTTAATAAGGCCCTTGTTAATGTCAATGCGTAAATTTGGTAAAGAGAATCTGCTAATTAAACCATATAAATTCCTAGTGCATTGCGAAACAAAAGCTAGAAAAATTGCAAAGGCAAAAACCAATACGCTTTAAATCCATTACACTTTTCTCACAGATAAACTGCGTATTAAAATATCCCAATATCATGTTTGCTCTGAATTGCGTATCGGTAAAGTTTGTTAAGTCTTTCGATTCGCTTTGTTCGTGTGATGAGATGATGAGCAATTCATGCAATACATTCACTCCAATTAATTGAATTTTTCCCACGCATAACTTAAGCTAAATTCTCCGAAAACAAATGTGAATGGCCGACTGCTTTATCATCATTTGAACAATTTATTTTGACATTTTATCTTTGATATACCCATTCATTTTGGGCAATGGCTCTAAATATATAATTACTCATCAACATTATTCATTTTTGAAAGCCATGAAGTAAATTCGTCTGATTTGGAATATTTAAGCATTAATCTGCCCAGCTTATTTGTTACAAATTCATTTAAAAATTTTTCCAAACTCAACATATCAAACAGTGATAATAGCGATAAATCTTTTTTGTTGTTTATAATATCTTTATAGATGCGATCCCTTTCCATAAGAATGCCGAATGGGTAGTGTCCTTGGCTGTTTTTTATGCCAACGTCAGCCCCCGCTTTCAATAAACATGTAGCCTTTTCTTCGACCTCTTCCAAGTCCCCTTCACGCATTGCACAATGTAATGGAGTATTTCCATCATTATCTTGCATATTCACGTCGTACCCTTAAAAAGCAAAGTTTAGGTCAACTTATTTGGTTCCTGTAAATTTAAATATTTAGAATTTACCTGGTTTGGATTGGCAAACACCTTTCTCTTGATATCCAACTTTTTCAACGGTCGTTGCTCTCATAATCAAGAACCTAAGAGACTCAGCCTCTCCAAACTGCGCCGCTGTGTGGAGGAGGTTACAGCCATTCTTGTCTAAATGAAACATATCCGCTCCATACTTAATTAACATGTCAATTAAGGGCAAGCTCCGATTTTTTAATAAAGAGTGAGTTAACAGAGAGTTTCCATTAACATCTTCGGAGGCAAAGTTAACTCCAACTGAATGAAGCAAAGCTAAGGTTGATAACTGAACTTCCATTCTATTTATTGCAAGATGTAATGGTGTCGAATTATAATCAACTCCTCCAACTTCAAGTGCTGACCAGAGGTTCTCTTGAATTAAAAACTTTACAAGTTCATGAAACTGTGAAGGAGACACGTCCACTTTCCTAATCAAATTGTGAATGAAAGTTGAATTGTTTTCGTCCTTTGCATAAATATCAGCTCCTTTACTAATTAAACATTTTAGCGTGTCAGTTTCTCTAGAAGTATTATCCTGCCAACCTTCAATGGAATAGTCGAGGACTGTTAAGCCAGTGTTATCTTTTCTATTTACATCCGCTTCAGACTCACACAGAAGGGTTAAAAACTCGTACCTTCTATCAATCGTCTTATTTTTTAAATATATCATGAGTGGAGACAGACCTTTATTATCAACATCAACGGGTGACAAACCTAACTTCAGAAAATACTTAAATCCTGACAAATTCATACGACCCGCGGAAGTATGTAGCAAGTTTAATCCCTCCAAATTTTTGCATCTCCAATCACTTCCAAAGTTTATTAAATTTGTTAGCATTTCATCACTTCTCCGTCCCCAAATAGCGTACGCCAGCAAGTTGTTGCCATTCTTGTCGATTTGGTTTAATATAACGTTTGAGTTGCGGAGGAGATAGAGAGTTCTCTCCTCCAAATCAATTCTATACGCAGCACAATGTAATGGAGTTGAAAGCTCCTCATTTTCTGTCATGTTAAGCAACTTGGAGTAGTTATGCTTAATGAGATATTCACATATATTGTGAAAGGACGACGATATTAGTGATGAAACTGATGTATTATTCGCACCCCAATTTGAACTTGAAGTATTCAAAAGTCGGTGAAGAAAGTTTCTGCCCTTCAAGTCTTTCTCAAACATGTCAGCCCCTCCCTTCTCCAAATTCTCAATTATATTTGCGGATGAGGCAATGCTATTGTTTATCCTATCAACCCAGTGAAAAAGACTATTGTTTCCAACTACCTTCAACCAGGCTTTAATGAAAATATTGGTTATTTCAAGATCACTTTTGTTTGAGAGGTCGCGCAAATACTTCACTTTGTTATCTCCTACGTCCTTGACCAACTCCATGATAATTGCAACTAGTTCTTTATAATCCATTTTTAAACTATGTCGCCTGCACAAATCCCCAATATTTGCTAACCCACCTCTTTCCCTCAAAGCCTTTTCAATTTATGTATTTGGCTTAGAATCAAAATACAGAATAGAATAATCGAGAGGAGTCATATAGTTGGAACTAATAGCGTTTACATCAAAGCTAAGTTCATCCACGAAGTATTTCGCTCCTTCCACATTTCCAAAATGTGCTGCGAGATGAAGGAGACTCTCCTCGTTTTCACCTTTCCAATCCACACTGGCTCCTAACTTGACTAAGTTTCGGAGTGTTTTGTTGCTTCTACGATTCATTGTTGCCATTGCGAGAACAGAATATCCTTTACTAAAACAAGTGTTAAAATCTGCCCCTGCTTCTCTTAAATTATTTAATGTAATAAACGTTCCTTCATTGTGTTTTACAATAGTGTTGAGTAGTAGAAGCCCATAATTGTCGCTGATTGAAATAAGCTTATTCAACTTATCGATTGGAATGAATTTAATTAGTTTCTCGTATTCCACCGCATCCAACCATTTACATGCATTATGAAGGATTGTCTCCCCTCTTAAATTAATTGCTGACAAGTTTGTCCCTAAACTAATCAATTCGATGATTATCTTGATATGAATTAGATTTGTAAAAACCAAACCATTTAAATGATTTTGTCTTGAATTGTTGTTCAAGTTTAGGAGAGTACGCATAATTTCTATGCGTCTTTCAATTAATAAGTCATCCATGTTGTGTGTGTTGCTGACACAGAAAACCAGCAGTGACCTAGAAATTTCAAACCAATAAATACTTAAGGTTAAACATTTGACAATTAAATTCGGCTTACCCGAGATAGTCTGCAGAATCATCTCTTTTGATTATTTCCTCACATTCCTTTTCCTTTAGAAGGAACTCTATATTTGAAAACTCCATTTGGTGGACAGCTTGTCGGAAAACCTCCTTCCTTGTTTTTTCTGTAAGGTTATAATGTCTTTCGTAGTGTTCAAAGACAATTCGAAGCAAACACAAGTTAGGAAACTTGGCACAAGCGAATAGAAAATCTTTGTCGAAGATAACCCTTTCAAATTTTTTAACACCTTCGTTATCGCAAAAGAGTTTAAAAATGTTTACGAAGTTGTGCGTAACGCAAGCCATCATTATTTTCTGAATTGTTGAAAAGTATAAAAAATGTTTTGAATTTGGCAAGACAACATTTTCCTCACGAGGTATCCGAAAGTTGATAAAATGAAAAATTGTTGAATAAGGAAAATTGCCCGTTTCAAATAGATATTCATGGACAAATAATAAATTAACGAAGTCATTCTCATGCGGACTTTGTTCCTTGAATGTTTCAACAACAAACACGGCTGTTAGGTATTCTGCAAAAGTTCTGTGAATAAATCTCGGAGATTCCACCGTACTCGAGGATTCCAACAAACCAATCTTTAGAATCTCCTCTGAGTATTTGCTTGCCTGTTTAGAGACTTCCAGCACATTTTCATCATATTCAGGGAACAGTAGTTGCAAACTAAGCCACTTGTGAATATCAAGGATCTCCTTTTTTGTTAAAACGTTGCCATGCTTTTTATAATACAATTCAATCTTCTTTTTAATGAGAAGCTCGTATAAGTCAACGAATGTGAATGTTTTTGTTGATGTGATTGGATTGCTCAAGCCGGCGTTTGTCTTTGCATCATCTTGAAATATCTCCGCAATCATAAGACATTGTAGAGGAATTCCAGCAATCACTTCGTCATAAGTATCCATGCTCATGTTAAGGATTTGTAAGCAGGTAGTCGCAAAGCAGGAAAATTTATCTTTCGGTATTTGAAGTCTTTCTCCCCAAAATTGTGTCAAGAAACGAATTTGATTTTCCTTATTAAATGGTTGCATGTTATATCCCAAAATGGATAGTCTTTGCTCTAACTCATCTAATATGTGTGGACGGGAGGTGACCCATAACCTGACTGATTTAAAAGATTTTATTGTCTTTAATACTTCATGCGAGCGAGCTCGATCCGCGAGATCAACTTCGTCAAATCCATCAAGCAGAAGCTCAATCCATATTTGGTTGTCCTTTGCATTTAGCTTAGATTCTAGAAAGAGTTCTCCTAAAGAATTCTCTCCAATCAATTTCGCCAAGCTTAATTGAACTGCAGCTTTTAGTCCACTTGTATCCTCTTTATGAACTTGCCTAATAAGCTCCGGTAGCACAACGAATGCCACAATTCTCTCTGAAAAATTCTCCCGTAGTTTCCTCCCAATTTGTGCTAGGAGGAATGACTTTCCCATTCCGGGGCTATCCGAGATACACACTGGAATATTCTCTTCAAAAGACCTTCCACTCATTTGTCTCAATAGGGCATCCTCGTCAACTAGTTTTTGAGCTTCCCTACTTAAGGCATATCTCTGAATATTTCTAATTGATCCTTCGGATTTTACCCAACTCCATTTTCCCTCAGCTTCTTTTCTCACAAGGTGAACTGGATTGATAGAAAGATGGCATATTGTAGTGAAATGATGTGGATGATCTAGCACAATAAATTTGGAAGTAACGCCTTGCAATTGTTCTGAACTGTTTGCAGTTAGTCTATCCTTTATCATCGCACTAAGTTCGGAACGACTTATTCCCTGGAAAATGAACACATCTTCTTCTGAAGACATAAAAGCCTTTTCCGAAATAATGTTGCGAGTTAATAAATTCCGCGGTATATAATAAGAAACTTTGTCCGGTAAACCTGACTTTAGCAATTGAAGGTCATCTTTACCGTTATTTAAATCAACCAATGTTTGCCCAGATAAGGCGCTTTTAAATGACTCGTTTTGAATACGGAACCCAACGTAAGACTCTGCTCGTTTTCTTACCTCGTGCTTTGCAATAAGATTAAGATCATTCCATTCCATCACGTCAGCAATAATTTTAGCATAATCATTTGAAATTTGGTGCTTAGTAAGAAGATCTGCAACTTTTTCTTCCCGATCATCAGTTACAAAAACAATTTTTCCGTTTTGAACAAATGGTTTGTTTCCAGACATGTTTTCAAGCAAATTTGGCAACGTGTTTGGATCGTTATCAGTCACAATGATAATACTCCATTCATTTTCTTCACAGACGAAATTTAGGAGAAGATCATAATTTGAAAATATTTTACAATTTGGTAAATTCTCCGAAATTTTCTCCATTGTGATGGTAATATCGAGAGTTGTCAAAATTATAATACCGGTTGGGAAATCACTAGCGTCTAGCAAATTTTTCAGAGCTTTTAGGATGTAATTGTACTTTTTGGTTTTGCTAGTGCGAAATTGAAACTCTTTTCTTAGCCGT
This sequence comes from Rambutsinella grinnellia, assembly GCA_027743725.1. Taxonomy (NCBI): domain Eukaryota; kingdom Metazoa; phylum Arthropoda; class Collembola; order Entomobryomorpha; family Entomobryidae; genus Rambutsinella; species Rambutsinella grinnellia. The sequence continues at coordinate 3,054 of JAHZMU010002269.1, read as the reverse complement.
TCTGCAAGCAGTAATTATTGTTTCATGTAATTAAATTGTTTTGTAAAATTGTATCTATAAATATTCATCAGGTGCTTACGAGCTGGTTCTACTAATCCATTTCTTTCCAATGAATCAACAAGCTTTTCTAAACAAGCGGTGTCGCCATTTCCAGCAACCCACAAATCTAGGATTTGTTTGACGGCGTCACTCAATCCCATCTTATCCAGTTGCATGGAATTTCTTATATCTCCAATATCCACTTCAGGAATATTAAGATCGCGGGCGACATCAGTCCATTTTTCACGGAAAAGGTTGAAAGAATTGGATAATTTAAGGATTTTATGAACTTTGAGAATAGGACAATCTGAAAATTGCAATAAATAATTACATTGTTTCAAGCTTTCAATTTCAAAATTTGTTACCAGCCCTTCCCACAATCAGAAGCGAATTCATTCTCCAATAATTCTTAAGATCCTTCTGGAATGTTTGGTCTGCTTAATAAATTAATTTAATTGCTTAAATTTTAAAAGTTTTATGTTATAAAAAGTGAATGCCATAGACTGGTTTGCTAAAAGCAGTAGTGAGCAACTGCGCAGTTCAGTTGGTTAAACAAATTGTTTAATTCCACCCGTTATGAAATGGGTGATTACAAGCACTTGTTTATATGGATTGTCATATGAATTTTATATACTTATGTACGTTTACGTTTCCTTCTCACGCGCATTCCTTCCGAAGTGCCAGACGAATTAGCGAATGTGATTAGTAGTTTTATATCAAATCGAGTATGGAGAAAACGATTCTGAAAGAATTTTTCTGTAAAACTCACTTTTGATGGTTTTATTTAGTGTCAAAGAGCGCGCGCCCTACCTGTACAAGCCATGCACTAAAGCACGCTGCATGCACCAAACAATGGCTTGTAGACTATTACAAAAGCTAAAAGTGGCGGAGGTGGAACACAGCTGTTTATTTGCCAGATTTGAGTCTATTTTTCACTCGCCGTTGCCACTCATTAATTATTACCTAAAAATATTTTATATTTTTGCAAACTATTTGTGATCAGAAACCTGGTAAGTATTTACTATTAGAACTTTAGAAACAGGTTACTTATTTGCTTCAATATTTTATTTTGTGAATTTGATTAGGACAATGGATTTGAAGCGTGAAGTTGTTCAATTTTGTGAGAAATTGCTGTCAATTGCCCAAGAAAAGTATGGTTCATCGGATGTCAAATGTCTTTCGTCGATTGACCCTACCAGTTTGGATTTTGATTCAGTGAGAAATGTTCTTGAATTAATAGAGGACACCGTTATATCAAGATACCAAATTCAATTTGAAGACATTCTGGATATTGACGACGGATTTGAAGACGAATATGAAACATATCCGGATGAAACCGACGACGAGAGCTGTAGTACCAGTCAAGATTGGCAAGTGGAAGATGTAAATGGCCATGAATTTTCTCTGGAGACTATGCAAGCTATTGTTAGTTTTTATGATAAGTGCCGGAGAAATAAAATGAAACAGACAACGCACCGATATCCAAAAGTTACTGACCACAAAACTGTTAAAAGATTTCGTCAATATATCGAAAAGAATGGAACAAAAGCTGCCAAATTTAAGGAGCTGGAAGGTTATGTATTTGACAAATTTAGAAATTCTCGATTAGAGCTAGCCTGTGTAAAAGAACGTGATTTAAAAAGATGGGGTTCAAGAAAGTCAAAGGAAATTGGCTTACAGTTTCAAGCAAGTGATAAGTGGCTTTATGAATTTAAAAAACGACACAGAATTGTTTCACGAAAAATCACGAAGTTTACAACGAAGCAAGAAATTATTGGACACGACCAACTAAAAAGGGAAGCGGAACGATTTGTTAATGAAGTCAAATTAAAAACACTTGGCACGCCATCAAGGCTGATTTATAATTATGATCAATCCGGTTTTAATTATGAGCATTCAAACCAAAGGACGTTATCACACAAGGGCGAACAAAGAACTATGGCAAAAGTTAAATCTAATCACGCTGTGAGTCATAGTTATTCTATTATGCCATTAATTTCTATGAGTGGTATGCTGGCGTCAAAGCTACTGGTTTGTCTTCAAGAACCAGCGGGTAAATTTGGACCAAGAGTGTTAAATTCATTAGATATTCCGGACAACATTTATCTTGTCTGCTCTAAATCTGGAAAGTTAGACAAAGGGATAATGAGGAAATGGATTAATGACTATGTCTCTACCCTCGGAAAAGATGAGAAAATTGTACTGATATACGACAGTTGGTCTGGGCAAACTGATCCTGATTTGTACAAAACCGGAAGTATTGCACAAACATTTAAAATTCCAGCAAAAACAACATCAATTGCTCAGCCACTGGACATGTACTTTTTTCGACAGTACAAGCTCTTCCGAACCAAGCTATTTGATCGTGTCACTTTGGATGAAATGGAATTAGATTTGCATTCGCGACAAAATGTGATTCGCATGCAATCGCTTGTTTATAATCAACTACAATCACCTAAATTCATTCCAATGATAAAATATGCCTGGTTCGCCTGTGGATATTTGGATGCTCGCCCCGGACACTTTTTAAACGTCTTGGAATTGATATTTCAAAATCTTAGCGATGATTGTGATGAATTTGATTGTGAAATGGAATGTTTTGTTAAGTGTAGTCATTGCGAAAATCTTCTTTGTGTTAAGCATTTCTTTATAGATAATCATTATCATCACATCACATAAACAGTGATGTTGTTTAAACAAGCTTTAATTTTTGTAAGTAATTAAATCCACAAAATAAATTGCTGTATTCACTAACTTCTAATAACTACTAAATTTATTTGTTGTCATTATCTTCAATGAAATGCATCGTAAGCTCATCCGTTTGTTTTACAATGCATTTTGCATATGAATAGGCGTACTTGGTTAAGTCGTAAGCGCGCGCTCTTTGACACTAAATAAAATCATCAAAAGTGAGTTTTACAGAAAAATTCTTTCAGAATCGTTTTCTCCATACTCGATTTGATATAAAACTACTAATCACATTCGCTAATTCGTCTGGCACTTCGGAAGGAATGC
>JAHZMU010002268.1:0-12172 GCA_027743725.1 Rambutsinella grinnellia | reverse complement strand
AGAAAGTAACAAAGTAAAAGCAAATAAATAAATTGGGCAACAAAATAAAATCATAGCAAAATATAAATAAAAACTTGCCATTAACATCGCGAACCCAAATCACAACCGTTGTTTCATTCTCATTCAAACTGTCGGATGCAACCAATGTCAAATCATACTGGAAAATAGTAAGGTTCAAAACACAAACTTAAAACATGCAAAAAAATCAAAGAGGAAGTAAAATAAATGTTTGGAATAGGTCAGGTCTTTCGAAAATTTATGATTTCGGGAAAAGAAACGCTCTGCAAACATCATTTTATGCAATGCATTTAGTTTTATGATTAAAGTTGCGCTTCAGTCATGAGGGAAATCGTGAGATTATTTATATCCAACCAGGCTTTTGCAGACTGCATTTTTTGTATAAAATCTTATGAACATTATCTTCTCGTCGCCAGAAATACGGAAGGCTCGAACCAACCACAACTTATAATAGAAAAATGTGCATCAAATTTTCTCTACCAATCTCTAAGCCACAGGAAGATATAAGTGGACACTCAAGCTGGTTTTGAAATAATATAAGTGTCAACCATCTCAAGGGAAGAGAGAATCCTCCATTTTTTCTCACACTTTACGACAATGGGGAAGACATAAAGTAGGACTACGTTAGTCCATTTTGCGTGCTCATAATTTGCGGCAGACACTCTCGGACAAACAAGTAAGGAAACGAGATTATATTCCGGAGATGTGAAGTATTTCATAAAGTCTCATCCTCTCCCCTTACATTTAGGCCTTTAACCTCCTCCCCTTCCATTAAATACAGAGTTCTACTGCACTTCCTTTATGTAACTAAACTTATCTCATATATTATCCTTCTCGTATCAACTTATATTATTCTAACTTTTGGATAGTCCCTCATAAAATGTACCTAAATAGAAGTGTTATGCATGAAAAGCCATTCTCATCAGTTCAGGATCAGCATTACTCTAAATGGGTTATTTCCCTGTCATCCTACGCCAACATTTACAATTCTCAGAGGCTCTTCACTTTCATTCCTATATTTATAGCGCTTATTGTTAACATCGCTGCTTATTCAGAATATATAATTTTATCAGAGAATACCCTTTTATCCTTTAGTTGATGCATTGAAGCACTCCCATCCGAGAGCCGGATGATGTAAGGAGGATGAAGAAAATTAAGGCTAGTCCCTAAATATGTAGCGAATATCAAACTCCTTTCCTTCCATTCTCTCATTTGACCGCTGCTGTTGACTCATAGTAAATGCAGTTCAGAAATTATCCTCCTCCTTAAAATTCTCTTGAAAATTCTACCCAAAACATTGATTCCGTTATGTGATGATGACCTTTATCCCATTTTACTCGTGCCTAAAGCTATGCTCATCATCACTTTCAAATAATCACTTTCCAAAGGCATTACCAAAACTCTTAAGGATCAACAAGAGTATTAATACCAACAAGCATTACCATATGCCCCAGAGCAAGGCATAAACACCACTGCATTACTTCCTGACTATGTCTGTCGTAAGCACTGCATTATGATACTCCCAAAGAGGAGAGAAAGTCTCAAGAAAGAATTCCAATTCAGTGACCATTGCCCAATTGATGTTGGAAGTGGGCGTGATGATGTTCGGAGTTTCTTGTCTATTTCCTGTGTGGTCCATTAGGTGACTATTTAATATTGCGTGAGATGACTCGGCTAACTCGAAAAAATGAACTTGCTGCAGTCCTACTTTTAGAACTCCCGAGATAATTTTTCTCAAGTAGTTTATCCCATCTCAAGACATCGTTAAGATAATCCTAACATGGCCATCACCTTTTTAGTAGACGTGGAGAAAGTAGCTCTAACTACGCGTATAACAAAATGTTCACCATCAGCAAAATTAACGTGAATACTCTTTGGAGAAATAAATAGTGCAACTTTATTCACCTAAGCTCTGAAGCCATTTAGAGTTCGCATTCCTATTACTCCACAAATCACTATAATTGTTGTTGCACCCGGTTTAAATGTAAAAAGAGATTTCGATTTTCACTTGTTTTTGTAGAAAGTGACAAAATTAGCACTTACACTTGTGTTTTCCTCTCCTTAATGTATTTGTGAGTTTTCTCCGAAAGAAGTTTTTAGGCGAAAAAACTTACATTAGTGAAGTGGCTTTTTGTAGAGAGAAAGTGCTTTTGATAGTTTCCCCATTCATAGTCTTAAAGGGTTTAGAATTTCAAAAATCCTCCATTTTTAGATTGCGAGACTATTTCATTTGTTTATAGAAAATGACTTTGGTGTTATTTTAAGATCCGAGAAAGAAGTCTTTGTCTAAATATTTGGAAAACTATTAAATTGGGTAGTGAATAAATTTCTCTTTCAAGACACTAAATGGCTTCGGTATACCCGTCAAACACTTTAAAAGGAGAGAACTTTTGAAAAGAATTGTAAATGGAACTGACATTCATTCATATGCACACTCCATGTCCATTACCAAGTCATTTGTTTGCGATACATTTATAATTTCTACCCTTTTACAGTAAAACTTTTCTTTGTGCTAGCAAGTTTATTAAAAGTAAATAAACAATCGCTGAAACTTCAAATAAATATTTATAATTAACTGAATAAAGAGGTGGAGACAGAGGGATAAAAAAAAGTGTGTCAACGAGTGAAAATTAAGAGGGAAAGACTGCAATGGAAGGGGGAATGTGTGATTCCATAACAGATTTAGCGAATTTCCTGCGGATTGAATAAGTAACATAAAGGCTACCACCAAATAGGTGGCTTCTAGTGATCACAATTTCAATACGCAAATGAACTAAAGTATTAGGAAACACATCCCACTCGTGTAGCTGTTTGGAGTTGAATAATACTTAAAATATTTATTTTACTGCTTAGAATACGCACTCTTGGATAATACGCTGATTTCTATAACGTCTATTCAGCCGCAAAATGAAGGAGAAAATATCACGCGAGGGAATTGGTGCATCATTCAGGGCCATTCAGTGTGAAGAAAGAAACTCATTTAAAAATGCTAAACTTTCTGGGAATTTAGTTCGAGCTAGTCGTTTAAGCTGAAAGGAAACGGGAATATGCAGTGTAATCGAAATGCTCTCGCAAGTGAGCATCCGGAAAGCGGAGCGAAATCCCTTTTTATGTAAAAAGAGAAACAATGGGATTTCACTTTAAATCTTTTCTTCTTCGCTTGCATTTTTCTCTTTTCCTTTTATCTTTACAAAAGTATAAAAAGGATGATTTCCATCTGTTCCAGCTCCCAATATGGATATATTCTTATGCGGATTGAGCATTATTTATTGACTCCTTTTACAAAATAATTGCATTAAATATGTACGACAGTGCGAAAGCCACATTTTTCTTTCTATTATTCCATTAAATACTTGACAAAGCAAGTACTTGATGTGAAATATCCACTAAATACATACGTATACTAAATATATATGCATTTGTACTGCAGACAAAGTGCTTTCTATCTAAAAACATTCCACAAGACTAGAAAGCTCTTGGGTAAAATTGTAAAGGATCAACCAAAGGTGACACAAAGAAGATCAACGGGTAGATTGGATTTTTAAGTTATTTGAACACATGAATCAATACTTGTCAAAATATTCATGTGATGGGAAAGCGGATAAATCTTTGAAAGGGAGTCACAAAATGGGAAATCTGTAATGCTTTATAATCGATATTTTCAACTTCGTCATCACAAATCTCAAGCTCAACGCAGCCGACATATAATACAGCTTAAGCAAACAAAACGAAACAACCAGACACAAAATCAAAGCTTGGAAGCTCACAAAATATTTGACAAAAGGCAGAGCGAATTGCTCATGTTCATTTCAGCAAGACATAATAAATATTAACCTGGAGCACTCGTTTTGGCAAATTTCTGTCGTCCTCTTCAGTAATTTGAGTCTCATATGTAGGACGATCAAACACAGGAGGGTTATCTAATATTCATTAGACATATTATTTCAATTTAGTACCATCGTTTTACCACCCTGTTAACTCTTGTCTTAAATGTTTAATGGAAATCGGAAACTTTAAAGCTCATGAATTAATAAAAAGCATGGGAAACTTGCCATTAACATCGCGCACTTGGATGACCACGGTTGTCGAATTTTCATTCTTGTTATCTGATGCGGAGAGCCTTAGCTCATACTGTAGAGATCCATTGAAAGTTTGCAATAAAAGAGTTATTCAATATAAAAGATTATCAAACAAAGGGAGACGAAATCTTCGGGAAATTACGAACAAAGAGTGAAATTTTATGATATAACGCATTTGGGTTTGAACAGCCGAGAAAGTTTCGGCTTTGATAGGAGAAATTAGATTTTTTTCATCCCCACTAATACTCCTTTTTATGCTGATGATGCATTCTTAAAATTCAATTCTATATCCATTAAGACATGATCTGAATTCTCAAGTCATATACATCACTATACGTGATTCCACCACATTTGATTTTTAGCTGTTGATCAATATGTATAGATTTGAGATAAAAGCATTCTTTGAATGATGATTGCACCATTTTTATATCAGATGTGATGATAAAATGCATGACCTGAATCCATTTTTTTCCGGAGAAAGTGAACTTTCTCCTTGAAAGAATTTTTAGGGGAAAACTCTGTAATAAAAATAATATAGAACATAATAAACATTGTAGTAAAAAGATAAAAAAGTTACACATATTATTTATTATAGAAGCAATAGAGAATAAGCCATTTCCCTCGCATCAACATTAAATAAAAGTAAATCATTTAATAAATATTTAATGCAGCTTGTTGAGTGAATTATTTCGATAAATTAGCTTTTCACACATCTCCGTTTCAACAGGTTTATCCTAAATCTTAAAATTAACCGCTTCGTTTCTCACTTTCAAATTAATCAAATTTAGAGGAAAGAATTGTGACTTGGATCTAGTCAAATATGCAGACTTGCTACTTTCATCTACTTCCAAGAACAAAGACTATCTCGCATTTAAGAATCCATTTCCGTCACACTTTATTCCCTCGAGATTTCTTTATAATCATTTTATAATATGATGAAAATCGGGTCAGTCGTTCATATGAAAATTTTGTAATAAAAAACGACGGAATTTAAAAGGGTTCCCATAATTGTTCAAGGAAGCCGATTTTTTATATAAAATACAGGCATTTCTTTTTCTTGCAAGCGGGGCACTTTCTTCTCCGTGATCGTTCATGCAATTTGTTTGAGTACTTTGAAAGGACTCCATGCTCTTGGAAAAGTAAAATGATGAATTTTCTTTTTCTACCCTTGTCAGGCTTCAGCCCGTAACTAATTCTGCGTTCCTTGATGAAATTCTACGAACCCGTAATCGACCAAGTGCCTTCTTTTCTTTTAAAACAACCATACGCAGTATAAGTACTTGGGAACGCTTCACTGAACATTCGATGATGGTAAATTAGAGAAAATTGAAAGGAAATTGCAAAGATTTATTGTAGTTCATATCGTACCATGTTTCAAGCATGCTTGCAAAAATTTAATGTACAAATTTTTACTTCAAAGCAATGAAGACTATCAGTGAAATTATTCATATTCTGTCAACTTTAAACTTATTTTGATAAAGTACAAGCAACTTTCATACTTTACGTAGTGAATAAATTATGCATGTGCGGTACATGTGGTTTCACAGAGAAAAATGAGAAATGTGATAATTTAAACACCCAATAGTGATAACAATGAATAACAAAGCGGCTTCAACGCCAACTGGATTTGTGGCTTTCAAAATCTTGAGATAATGCTGGAATACATTTCCGGCTTTCACCAATAAGTGAAGTCGTCCCTGAGGGAATATTTATGACTAAAATTTTTATCACTCTTTCAAATTTTGACTGTTGCTTATTGTTGACGGGCTGTTCTTCGCATAACTTTTTTATTATTCTAACAACAGTGAACATAAAAAACTACCAGGGCATAAACAGGAAAAGAGCCAACAAGTCAAACTTTTCCTTGAAGACAGGGAAAACTTGTAATATAAATAGTGTATGACATAATGCCCTCCGTAAACAATCTTAAAAGTGTGGCTGCATTTGTACTACAATAGGACTGTTGCTTATTTTCAATTATAGTACTCTTCAAAACGCACAAGTGTGAGCTTTACATGCACCTCTTTCTCTTCCTCCCAGAGAAAATGAAACTTTGATATACTTTTTGCAATAAAAACAGTTTTTCTTTCTTTTTTTCTTGGCGTTACATCAAAAGCATGAAGAGAGGAAGTTTCTAGAGAAAAATAGGAAGCTATGTGGAGCCTAGGCGAAAGGTATGGGGAAAGGACGACAATAAAAATCGTAAATGTCAGTCTCAATTCCAGACCAAGATTTACAGAGCAGGATAAAGTGTGTGACAAGTTCTACATGAAACCACTTACATCAGTCGTCGTATTTTTTGTAGTTAAAGAAGCGAAACTAAACATCTCCTCTATCTGACCCAATCTCAAAGTCTTTCTCTTACAATACTTTTCTCCACCATCCAACCAAGACTCGGAATGAAAAAAGTTTTTGAAGAAAAATTTGTTCTACTAGCACAAAAATATACACTCAACTATTTTACGGTTATTCACTCGTGCATATATCTTCTATTATCATCCTTCGTTAAATGAACAGAGTAATATGAGGAGAGTCTACCTAACTGCAATTTTCTGCCTTCCCGACTACATGAAGCCGGCTCATTGTTTAAATGCAATATCCTCTTTCTCCAAAGTAATTGTCGTGGCACATGTTACAATCTTACAACTCCAGAATATAACTTTGGCACATGTCACAATTCTCTCTCAAGTCATAATGAATACAAACACTTTCTACTTGGCTCATCACTCACTTCTTTTAACGTCATAATAGTCTATGACTGGATAGTTGATAAGACAAGCGTGTAATAATTTTGGAATTGCAATAACATCTTCCAAGAATCTTTTGCATCACATAAAAATATGATACCTTGAACGAGTCACGTCGGAACGACATTTCATCCACAAATTATTTATAGCTAGGGTGTGCCTCGCCGGTTAGAAGTTTGTGTGGAAGAATCAGAAGAACATGTACAATTTATAAAATCCTTTTAAAAAATAGCATTGGTTTACCATATACCAAAAGTGTAATGACTACACGTTCCGCCTTTCCATACCCTTTGCAATAAAAAGGAGTAAAAGGAATTGGCTGAATAGTCGACTAATTTTATGACATCATTTTTTACAAATCTCATCTTCTTCCAAGTAGTAAAACTTGAAGCGCTTTTCCAACAACACAACCTTGTAGGTTCAAGGAGAGAGTAAAGACTAGAAAAACATTTTTGTTACTTTCTCTAGAGTAAATGAAAACTGACCTACCTATGCAGTATCCCCTTGCTGTGGAGTTGAAAGTACGCTAAGCAAGGTTATCCTTCAATTCCAAGCTAAAAATAAGTTTTGCTTCGCAAAGTAATAGTTTGGAAGAGTATCTCAATTTATTACTGACAAAATCACACCCCCACGTTCTGCGTAAGGTGATAAGACTAATTGATTATATAAATAAGACGGAGGAAATTGTCTCTAAAGTCTAAAAAGGTACTCAATTTGTGCTGGAGAAAGGTGTTGAAATTGACTAAAATGAAAAGACATCTCATACCACAATTCCATTAGACCATCAAAGCTCATGTTAAATTACTAATTACACTTTCACTTTCTAACTCATCGCGAAATTCTTCTGTAAAAATATGTCTTTTTGCCAGAAATGACTTATGTGCTCGAACAGCTTTATAAGTGAAATTAAGTTTCTCGAGTTGGGAAAGGAATGCAGAAAATTTTACACTGCCACATGCTGAAGTAGTGTTAAACAAGCTCCCTTTTTCTGACTTAAATAAGACTTCTGTAAGTAAACACTAGTCAGCAGTGTGCAGCAGTTGGAACTATCTACGACACGGGGAAATATCATCATTTATCACTGTCGCCACTTCCACATCACTCAACGAACTGTAACCACCGTCATTATTTCCTCTTCACACTTGGCCACTTTTTAAGAAATGCAGAGTAAACACATGCAATTTTCTTCCCATTTGAGATGATATGGTTATCAAAACTTTTAAAACGGATCATATTTTCTCAATTAAAACCAACCTATTTACTCATAGTTTTATATATGAACAATTAGATTTCGAATTTCACAGAAGTATGACTCTGCTTGTAGGAACAAAAGATTAAGTACCTTTCACAAGATACATTACCTATGTCTACGTCTTCACAAGACTAGTCGAGGCAAAACAACTAAAATGTGCAAACATGAAAGTATCTTAAGTCGTGAATCATGTCAGTTTCAACAAAATATCGCAGTTATGCTCACAAGTTATTCTCTGCAGAAGTTTTCAAGTAGAGAATTCTCTTAATCTGCAAAAAACCTTCGCTATATGGAAACACCACAAAGTTTATCACTTTCTTTATAAAATTATTGCAAAAATCTAAATATGAGAATAAACAAGAAATGAATATTATTCTAATATGGCTTGAGCATCATTACAAGGAAAGAGCTGATAGGAAGGCTGTAATACTTTGAAAGTTGAAAAATTACTTTCTCTTCCAGCCTCAATCAGCAAACAAAGTTATGTAAAAGTCTAGACCAAAACGAAATAAGCTTTAGATGAACTAAACAATTTTCCAGAAGAAGAAGCCCACAGTAATAAATAACTCAGTATACAGAAATTTAGGCGAGTTGCACGAAAGTCTGGGAGCTAGTCTGAAATTCAGACTCTGAATTGGGATATGTCTCTGCACAGAACTTGTTACTTCTACGTGCTATCTACTTCCCAACTTTCTCTTGAGAGAGACTTGTTTACTCATTGATAACTATCACATTTTGATCGCAACTAACGAAATGTCCCTGTGAACTCCAACCTGCTACCTTACACCTAGAAATTTTGTGGAATATTTACAAAAAGATTAATGAAATCTTTAAGTGTTTATTCTCGAACGCGAAACCTTTGAATTTTCATTTTTCAATTCTTCCAACATTGCTTAAAGGTTTACCGACAAGAATACCTTTGTTCAATTTCTTTCAAAGGGAGCCCAAAGGATGTCAACTGAATATGCATAAATATCTCCATGAAGCAATATATCCTCCTTGTAAATAAACAGTCTTCAACATTCCTTTTAGCACTTTCGAGGAGAGTGAAAGCCGTTCCAAATCCTAACATAAGTGGACATGTCTTCCGGGAGCTATAGCTCAAGGGAAGGATGGAAAAAGAAGCAAGATGGGTTAGTCCGTATATAAACTTTATCTTCGGGCTTCTTTTCCTTCTCACAAAAAAATAACCAACGCTATATTCTGGAAAGGACTATGAATATAGCTCATATGATTACCGGATGAAAGGATGAAAAATAGCTTCATTTTACTTCGTTGGTCTAACAAAATCTATGAGCAGGTATTTGTTATACTAGCACTGCGTATTCTACAGTTCCCGGAGGTTCAAGTACCCCTTTATTCCACGCTATTATTCCAATTCAATGCTGCAAAGCGGTGGGCAACAAATACCGGAAATAAATCCTGGAAATCATGCTTGAACTCACAAATTCTTAGCTGCATCAGTAGCCAATGATTGTCTTGTTACGAGAAATAGAGAACACTTCCCTTCCAATTTTATTTTTAACAACTGAGCACGGAATAAGAAGATGGAAAACCACGAGAATTTAATAACGAATAAGAAACAATAGGAAAATGATCCAATCTAAATGCAATAAACATCAAAGTGAACGTAAACATGAAAATAGATCAATCGTGAGTAGCAAGGAAGAGGAGTTAACGTCATGATGATAAGTTAGCTTAGAATGGAATTTGGGGAAAGTAGGTGAAAGCAATACTTTTCAAACCGCAATGCATCTCCTTAAATATGATCGATATCGGTTTACCATAATTCCGTAATGAAAAGCAGCTGCTAAATGAAAATTAAAAGTTCGTAACGTTCGTTTAAAGAATTTCTCAAATTTGAAAAATTAAAAGATAGACTGAATAAAATTATTTGAATACGGATTTTGTAACCCGATCCCCAACAAACCAAATGAATAAAAAGTTTTGCCCGTCTGCAGTTTTCCCAACTTTCTACAAAAACGATTTTAGCCTCCTTTTCCAGAAATATTTGGCACAGAATTTACGATTCACTTCCAGTTCATATTAAAGATATAAATAGAAAGTCTATAACATCTTCATATATGACATTTAAAACAGATACATCTTTCTTGGCATATTCACTTTCGCAAAAACTGACTTCAGTCTCCATCATCATCCGATTTGTTCAGATTTTCAATCTGAATCTTTTTCTCCGCTTTTCATTTGCTCTTATTCCACCGTATTCTCCGTCAATGCTGTCTTCCTTTATCTTAACCCATTCTCCACACAAAATGTAGAAAAGATTCCAGCAGCCCCGTATCTTTGGATTTTTCTTAAAATGTATTCATGAACATGCCCGTCGCCATTTCAAGGGTCGCTTTGTGTTATTATTATATGCCTACATTAACATCAGGTGAAAAAAGGTGAAAGGGACAAGTGAGAATAAAGTCTTGCTATTCAAGTCAGTACTCGTCTGCAGGCTTTTGAAAAAGTCAACTTCACACAACCCCCGACGCTCAGGGAAAAGGATGATGCGTGAGCTTGCCCTCGACTTACTAAAGTATGCATAAAGGTTATTTCACGTGAGTGGGTGACATGATGGGAGAAATAAGGAGCAGTTGTACTTAAAAAGAAGACTCTGCGTACATATACTTAACCACAGTTGAAGACATGCTTCTTCACTATCAAATTGTACAATCTTATCAAATCACTCAAAAAACCTAAGATGAACGTGCCAGTTTAAGTGGGTAGTTGAAGCAGAAAATGATATATGGAAAATGTGAGACATTTCTCAAAAGATAAAGTCCCACACACTTTTCATAGTAGTTCTTAACAAAGTACTTTAAAAAGAATTTTCGTGAAAGTGTTCCAAATGATTACGCTCGACTATGGCACGTGAACTCCCAAAGATGAAGACGTCTACGTAAAATTCTGTGCAATGCCAGAACTTAATTTTATAAAAGAAATATTCAATTTATGCAACATTTACTAACAAAATCTAGTGATTAATCACTTCCAAAAGCTTACAATGATATTGACATGCGGAACTTTCCGTTCTCACCTTTCAACCATCTGGTTAACAAGTCTTCTCCCAAAACTCTCTAACTCTTCTTAAAATTAAAATATGAAAGCGGAAGAAACCGTATCACAGGGCTTTTGTGCAACGTGTGCGGTAAAAGGAACATGGAGAAAATTCATTTTACACCATAAGCTGTAGAATTCTAGTTGGAGAGCAAGTTCGAGCCAAGCCAACATATCGAATGCCTTTTTTGCCTGGTTAGGCAAGCTCTTTCTGCTTGATCACTGACACCGCGTCTGAAGCCAAGTATTAACACTTGTTTACTAACTTAAAGTAAGGCTTTACCATTATTATCTGTATTTTATGCCTATTCTTGATCTCACACAGCTTCTCTCCCAAGTTGGCTTGGTTAGATGGGGATCACCACAACTTTTCATAGCACATATATCACCGGCTAGTATAGTGTAGGTAATAAAATACAAAATCTATATATGATAGCTGCGGAAAACTTGTAAAATAAAACATTTAAAAGGAAAATAATTGCAGTACTAAATTAGTAATTTGGCACAAGAGATGAAACCGTTACACCGCCTCCAAACGACTTTCACTCATTGACGCTACCGTATATTTTTATAATGACCGTTGTGGGCTTGTTTTATAGCAAAAAATTAAACTTTAGCTCAAAAATCTCCGATGAGAAGTCATTTACATGTAGCCATATCACAAGACACATGAACAGACTAAGAATTTCTCATATTTTTTACTATTTGCAATTATTCATTGAATATTCCACGGGCACAGCATGCAAACATGTATTTGAAGGTAATCCAAAAAGCATAACTGCATTTGAATGATATTCAGATAGCACTTTCTGAGATTAATGACTTTTGCGAGACAGGGAAATGCTTGATTTTATCAAACATTGAAATAAATATCCTTTTAAGAACTTTTCTTGCTGACAACACATCCGCATCTCTCTGAAACATGAGTGAAGTACGTGAAACCCGGAGATGAGATAAAAAGTTTACTTTCCCTCATGCCATACAACAAGCCCTTTTGACCTGGCTCCTAGCAC
>JAHZMU010002267.1:0-16973 GCA_027743725.1 Rambutsinella grinnellia | reverse complement strand
ACACATCTCCGACTCCCATTCTAACTTCATATCTTCCCCATCCATATCACATTCAAGAGCGAACAGGAAGAGAAAAATTCATACAACAGAAAATCGATTTATCCCATTTATCTCCCCACACACTCCCAATGCTTCAATGCATGATCTAATATCCATTTTCAAGTAACAAAAGACATTCTATAAACTTAATCAATTCTATCGTCCTCACACCTCTTTCAATAATGATATGAATACAGCTTTAAACATTCACCTTTCTCCCAGATTACATCTAAATATGCAAAGAAGAATATTTATCTTTAAAATAGCTTCCCCATTCCTCCTCTTAAATGGCAGCCTTCCTTCCCTATCTTAAATCGAGAGTAATAATAATAGCCTGTTTTTCTACTAACGCTTCCTCATTCAAGTAATTTTTAAGAAATTTTCACTTTCCTTCGAAGAAAAGAGAAAAATAATCCAAGAGAGAGAGAGAGAGAGTAGCTTTCTCCATTTTAAAAATATTGATGTTGATCGCGCAGACAATGTATACCCTTTTACTTTATATTTTATAGTTTATCATCCTTTTTGTTATGTCCCCTATCCTGCCTTTCTGAAAACAGATTTATCTCTGCAAATACTACTCTGAAAATGTAACAAAAAGCTATTCACTCTTGTGCCAACCAACCTCCTATAAAGTATTTTGCCCGAAGGAAGCTCTCTGATATTAAATAAATGAAAATAAAATCATGTCTTTCCAAAAACCCCCAGCCACCATCACACCCATCAATAGGGTCAGAGCTAGAGCTAGTCTTTTCACAACTGATTATATCTCATTGCCCGGATCTCGGAGATAAAGCTCCATTCATGTGTGTTGTGATGATAGCCTTTTGATGCTGTAGAGGAAGAAGTGCTTCCCGAGTGTAAGTGAAACCCGATAAGGGATAGGGAAGGATGCATAGAATATTCTACTCTCTCTCTCCCCTGTCATTCTGATTCAGTATCAGAGAAAGTCAGCCGTTTTCGGATAGAATCTGAAACTTTTTAAAAAGTCTTTAAACATTTTCAGAGAGCGGATGACCAAGCAGTTTCAGTATCGAGTAAGCTGCGCTCTCACAGGATCGATTTGATTTCGTCAGAATTCAAAACGATTCCATCTAATCTTCTAGACACAATAGGGATGTGACATGATGATGGAAACGTGTACCTTCTCCCCAGTTTCCCCTCACTAGTCACGAAATATTCTTCGAGGCGACAGACGCATAGCTTATGAGAGTTATTCAATTCTGATGTTAAAAAGAGATTATGTTGTTAGTCGATTATCATCGTCACCAGACGCAGTTGTGAAATGGAGTATTCTATAACATTTAAAATGACACATGGACACATTTTCTCAGAAGGCCTTGAAAATATTTTGTAGCTTATTTGAAATAAGTTATTTCATTGCAAATATTTCTTCCGTATCTCCCCGTATATTTCACAGCTTTTGTGAGATTAGCTAATCAGGCTAAAATATAGCTTATATCTTAGTCACGGCTTAGATTAAAGTTCAGACGTGTGCTAACCAAGCACGTGCACTACCGGTTCCGCAGAGAAATAACCAGTAGAAGATATTGACTTTGACTTTTTGACTTTAACTGTAACTTTGTATCGATTGACATGGACTTGTTATCTTAAATCAGATTATTGTCAATCTTTACTCAGTAGCTTTTTAACTTCTGACCAATATCAGACGAATCATGAGAGGTTTACGTGCAGATATTAATCTCGGGGCGAATAACCCTAAGCTCTTAAACAGTCCATC
Organism: Rambutsinella grinnellia; assembly: GCA_027743725.1. NCBI lineage: Eukaryota > Metazoa > Arthropoda > Collembola > Entomobryomorpha > Entomobryidae > Rambutsinella > Rambutsinella grinnellia. The sequence continues at coordinate 15,196 of JAHZMU010002267.1, read as the reverse complement.
ATAAACGAGTAAAAATGCAATGCTTATCAAGAGATAAGCCATCAATATCCTTAATTACGTAAGGATCAAGAGAATTCTTCTGATTATTCTACCATGAAGTGATATATGAGATGGTTTGAGAATTGCGAATAAAAATAGCAATTCATCAGACCACACACGGAGCAAGTTTACAATTCGCGAATGATCCTTATCATTTCTTAACAGGAAATCAAAATTGGTCATATCCTTAACCAGTTCATCTTAAAGATGACTCATCAAATTTTTCTGTAATGAGCCAATCGAGAGAATAAAAACAACTCAGCGATAAAAATACTTGTCATCTCAAAAATACTTGATTACAAATAAACATTTTACGTTCCGCTCGTTACCTCCTTAAAAGCTATTCATAGTTTTCATAAAAAGAATTTCACTAATTAATGATCCTCTCAACTCCATCCAAATCCTCTCTCCCTTCTATAAAAACAACCACTAACCCCGCTTACTCTCCTCCGCAAATGAGCTCGCTTTCGTGGTTTTAGGTTTGTGGTCTTTCTCTTGCTGACTTTCATTATTTCCTCGTCTCATCTTCATTCTCTCTCCCTTCATTATTCCCATTTTCTAATTGCTACCAACAATCGAAACTGTTCTAAAAAAAATCTCTGACTCTGCTTCTGACTCTGATTGGCTTCCTTTAATCCTTTCCAACTCACACTTGTTTGTCAACTGTCAAGTAGAGTTCATGCTTAGCTGACTTCTAGAAGGAAATTACTTGTCTTGCTGGTCTTCTCTGTTAAAAGAGGAAATGAGTGAAAATGATGACGCTCAAACTCCATCCTTAAGACATATCAACCATCTTCTGAGATCACCTCACGTCCACATCACACACAAAATGACAATGACATATGTCACCGAGAGAGTCACCGAGGTTAAGACTTACAATTTGTAAGTTACAAATATGATGGGATATATGAATTAGTAATCGATACAATTTCCTAAGAAAACTAATGAGAGTCTAAAAGAGGAAATTTGTTTTGATTTCAAATAATTTCCTACCATTTAATATGTAAATCCAAGGAGGAAATTGAAACTTTCTTCGAGCAGGAGAAGAAACAGAGACAGAACCAGTCATATTTTCATTAGAGAGGATTATGCTTCAATCACCCCTATTATTCCAAATTCTCAAGAGGAAAATAGAGTTCATTCGAGTATAAGTTTTTGGATCGATGATGACGATCTAGATATTCTCTTTCCCATCTCAACAAAATTTTCCAGTTTCAACCATTTTATCTCTCAAGAATGATTAGATTTCGAGTATCATTAGCACAAACTTATCGTAATGGTCTGGCCTAATCTGGAATCTCTGGAGGATGGTGATTGGAGAGAAAAACAAGTCATTAACGTTCGTTCGAATTTATGAAAATGAATTTTATTTTCATATTTTAGTTTAAAAAATCGCTATTTTATCTGAAGATATTTTGTTCAGTGCCCCAAGCACAGCTTCAGTCACGGTCAGTGTCATTTTATCCGCCCAAATCTAATCCGAGGAAGTTATTGTTTCACCAATTAACCCACCTGATCTTCTTGATAAGCTTAAGCTTTAAAAAATACCTTTTTTCATCCTAAACTTCAAACTAATTACTTCTCTTCCTCAAACTTGTAATGGCTTATCTAAAATCATATTTACGCCTTTCCCTCGTCCCTCTATCTATTTATTTTATCAGTGTGGCTCCAACAATTAACCTCATATTTATCCTTTCCCCTTCAACAAGTCTCTATTGACATACCTTTCATAAAAAAACGATCATCACCTTTCATTTCAGATTTCCAGATTAAACAACCAGACCTTACAAATTTCCCCTTTCTCTGGCGTCCTCTCTCCAGGTAAACCTCTGATACTTATCGTTTCCCATTCCCACTACCTCTAAACTGATCTCTTCCTCTGATTACTCTTTTTTTCTCCCGTCTCATAAAAAAACCATTCTAACCAGTCTCTCAGTCAACTTATCTCACTCAGAAGCAACAATGGCCAATAAACTCATCTTTCCTTCTATGTCGCTCCCATATAAAAACATAATCAGTTTTACTACTCACCTTTCCTGAATGCTAAATAGTTTTATGCAAAAAAAATATCATCCGTCTCAATTGTCTCTGACCACTTCATTACAGAGGAAATGCTTTTTATTACCAAAAGATTACCGTCATTATTCCAATCTCTTTTGATATGGCTAACTTTCCTGATATTTCAATGACCATTGAACACCCATCATGTAATCAGACTTAAGACTTCAGACCTTTTACCTCGAACTTGGTCACATGGATGGTGCATGAGTTGGATAAAATCAACCAGATTAAATCCACACATTTTAATTGTTCCAGAAATAAGCGGGGTGGTGATCATCAAAGCGAGAAATCTTTGAGATAATCTGATATTTCATCACGTTCCAAAGGTCCTTCCATACTTGGCGAAGATGATATATTTTTCTTCCATATTTGTACATAAAAAGACTCTCAACGTTTCAACCTTTTGTCCTCTGTCCTCTGCGCGTTTTTATAAATCTTAACCAAATCATTTCTCTTCGCAGGATATCCATTCTTTAATGCAGTTGGGTCGAAGTCGAACATTTAGTGATCCCGTGTGCTTAAGAGAGATATGGGATGATGATGATAACTCGTTATTTTGTTGCATTTTAACTTTAACCATTCATATGCAACTTCTTACACAATCTGTTTGATACATTTTATTTGATTTGGTGATAAAAAGCCTTTGACCGCCAAGTAAATAAGAGGGGACCACCTCTATTCAAGCTCATATGATATTCTACGAGATAGTTGACAATTAAAATGGTTATTTCCAACATCATTATAAGTTTTTGGAAGCTCGTGCTTATCTCTTCCTAAGCTTATCGATTAGTATGGTGGAAAAGAGCTATAATTTAAGTAAAATTATCTCGTAGAGTCACGCTCACTTCGCGACAAAGTTGGATCAGATAAAAGAGGAAAGTTTTGGAGTGAAAAATATTTAGCTTCGTAAAATTACGGAGAAGTTATCGATTAATATCAAAATGTAAACAGTAAACTCTAAAAAGCTACCTCTGCCTCTGACCTTTAATCGATTTTTTAATACGTGAGTAACGTGACTTCTTTTTAATGACTTATGACATAATTGTCATCTTAATACCAAGCCACTACTCATTACTTGCCTTGCATTAAATAATTTATTATGTCTAAAAGCCTATAAAAATCATGAGCTTTCTTATCACTTCCTGTCCTCTCTCATATCAACGGCTACGCTAATCAACAAGAGCAGGGAAAAAACAAAGACACTTATCCCTCGATTCTTGTCTAAACCTACCACAGTCGCACAGAGTCGCAGAACCAACTTTTTTCTACATTTCCTGCCCCGTTCTCTTCTAAAATCAATAATCTTTCAACTTAAAAAATGCATATCACTTCTCTGAATTTTATAACAAGCTCGACTCAGAGAGGAAAAAGATATCAAAGTCATTAAAGATAAGAGGAGAAGAGAGTGGGAACGTCTGCAAATATAATTTTTAATGGTCATTGTCTCCTTATAAATTAAATAAGACATTAACATTATAACACTGAAAGAAACAACCAAAGCGTTTTAAACTGATATGAGATGGGGATAAGAGCTCTTCTAATGCGGTTGAATTATACATGACAAATGAGATTACCTACAAAGTTGGTTGAAACCCGTTCTCCCTATTTGGTTTTGTCCTTCTTTCAAATAATTTAGGCCCAATTCAAAATCACTTTTGATGTTCGACGTTCACCATAATTTCACATAATTACTTCCAAATTTCGAGTAATTTCAGATGAAAAGCAGAGATTAAAGCGAAAGCTGCATACAAAATCTAATTAATATCTTACTCGGACATCTACAAGTGATTGGTTCCAGGTGGGGAGGTTATTTACTATTCACAGCAATTATCTCCCCTGCTATTGCATGGAATAAGAAATTATCCGTATCTTTCCCTGAAAATTTTGCGGAGTATTCCTAAATATTTTAGGAGGATTGTCCCCAGATATTATTACAACTTCTCTAGCCCACCTTAGTAATTACACTTGGAACACGTGTGGCATATCACTTTTTATTTATTCCTCCTTTCCCCACTCGGAAACGTATCATTCCATCATTGAAGAAAAATTACCAAAATTACTTTCTTTTTCTCCCAATAATTATCAACAATTATTGCAAATTACTTCTAAAAACTAGTTTATCTTACAAATTATTTCTTAAATGTCACTCAAAATAATTACCACGTATTTCTCTGGTCATTTTCCAACCCTTTTCTCTCTCTCTAGAATCCCTTTTCATCCCATATCATCACCATTATCATCCCCTAGCTTTAGCTTTCTCCCCATTTATCTCCCATTTTCTCCAGACGCTTTCTTGGCAAGTGAGATGTACCCCATACAAGATTCTAGATAGCTTCAGTCATCCTCATCATATATTTATGTATGGCATTACCCATCATATTTCTCCCTATTGTTCTCTTCTCTTCTCACTCTCCGCACTCAATTTATGTTTTTTCCTGTTCCCCATTGATATCCACACTCGATTGCTCGCAGATTTTTCATCCCCGACAATTTTTTCTAGAGAAAAAAAATACAAGCAGAGCCTGCCACTCTCCTGATAACGCTTATATTTATATTGAATTGAAACCATCCACATCCACACCACTTTTGATAAGCTTATACATTTTCCAAGATGCACATATCCCATCTCTATTTGCATTGAAAGCTTTTTCTCCAAAAGATAGTGTCTCCCATCCATCCTAAAACTATCGAGTTTCATCACACCCGCCACCATTCTTATATTCCTTTTGTGTTTAAATCATTTTTTCTCTTCTCCTTTCGCCAAACAATTTATTTCAGTTGAGAAAACTCAGAGTCTTCCAGCCCACAGTCATTATCATGATGATGATGAGGGGACTGACGCGAGAGAACTCACAAAAATTTTTTCTTTTCTCTCCTCTGCATGTAATCTCACAATAAATGACATATGGTTGGGGTATTCAATAAAGACTGATAACTTTCCTCTCTTGAATGATCGAACATTCATGAAATGACATATTGACTTTCAAACTTCAACTACCAGTTTGATTAAAGTCGAAAGACAAGTGCAAGAAGTGATAAGCTTTTTTTGCATGAAAAAATCTTAAATTGAATTGTCATTAGAGCACTAGAGCACACTTTCCAGCTGCCATCTAAACTTTTCTCAATGAAAATAATTACTGAAGGAATGGCCGATCGTGTTTGATAAACTGTTTAGTCATTTAGCCACCCGCACTTCTCCTTTACACGTGTAATACCCGGAAAAACTTAACTTAATGATTAAAAAACTATAAAATAGTTTACAATTAGGTAATATATATTCTTGGCTGTACCCATTCTACACATAACAAGTTCCTCTGACGTACGAAGGAAGTGCCTGACCTCTTAAAAAGGTCATTTTACTCCCGATTACAATCTCAATATTTAATGTACTGAGAAAAACTATATTTTAGCCGATTAATCTTTCAAAAACAATTTCAGCCTGATACGAAAAGGGTCCTTTTTAAAGGAAAAAGGTTTAGAAAAAAGTTCTAAATGGCCCATTACAAGAGATTATAACAGGCCATAAAACTCTTTTTTTCTCTCTACCCTTTTCGTATATAAAATGGCTAATAAATTTTATCACAAGTCCTAAGGATGTTGTTAGCTCACTCATCAAAGTCATTACCTGATCGGTGAGATCGGTGTGGGAGGAGAGGATCAAAAATAACATGAGCATTGATCATCTTTGAAATAAATGGCCACTTTAGAAAAATAAATAAAGATTCCCCTCAAGCTAGAGAGGAAGCTCATGATTCATTTCTACTCGAAATAATTTATCACTCATTAACTTTAATTATTGACAAAAGTCTCTGCTTATTTATTAGATTTTTATTTAGCGGAAAATTAAATGGATAATACCTAAATTTATTTTATTGTGATGATTATTTCGATTATAATCGAGTTGGAAGAGTAATCTATTTTTTATGATGTATGAACAAGCGAGGTACACAAAAGGAGGGGCGGATATATAAAAAAACAGGGTTTTGTTGAGAAAAAATGATGTTTTCTTTTACATGAAATTATTTTTAACAGTTTTTTATCCTCTTGTCGTTCTGCTCTTGATCTTAAAATGTTGTAATCATCGCGATACACAAGCGCAGGGATAAATATGCTGATGATAACCTTAAAACATGCTGTCATTATGCATTTGGGTAGAAAAAAGTGATAACGAAATGGTTTGTGTAGAGAAAAATGTTAAAATAAAGTTATTCAGATTAGGAAGGGAAAGAGAGGAATAGTTTGAGATGAAATATTGTAAAGTGCATTAGGATGAACATGAGTAAAGTGCATTATCAGCGTGCGCTTCCGCCTCCTGCCAAAAGTGGTCAGAAGAAGAAGAGATTTTGAAGGTAGGACTGGGCTGAATGTAATTTGCAATTTCCTGTAGATGAATCTCGTAAATTGCACTGATTAGTTGAGATAAAATCGGTATATTTACGGGGGCAAGTGGTACGGGGTCGTAAATAAAGGTGAGATATGTGCAGACATGATGGGCTTTGAGATTTTTGAGGAGTTGAAGTAGAGGCTGGAGCCAGTGATTAAGATGTAGAATGAATATTTTTTCTAGTTGGTGGTGCGTTGTTGTTGCAAGCAGGTAAAGAAAATTTATATTGCTAACGCGCGTCCGAAAAATAAATGGTGGGATGGCACCTTTCATCACTGGCAGCCCAGTCTACACGCAGGGATAGATTTAAACGGTGTCACTACGATGAATCAGGCATTATAATTAATTATATTTAAAATTATTTTTATTTTCTAACGTTCAAGCGTCGATAAACAAAAAGCTTTTGTCTTTGCTCGTTTTAACCGCAAACCTTTTCTAAATTTTCTAACTTCCAGTAACGAAAATTCTCCGCCAAATTTAATCTTTGCTTGTTTTAACCGCAAACCTTTTCTAAATTTTCTAACTTCCAGTAACAAAAATGCTCCAGCCAATTTTTTCTTTGCTTGTTTTAACCGTAAACCTTTTCTAAATTTTCTAACTTCCAGTAACGAAAATGCTCCCGCCAATTTAATCTTCGCTTGTTTTAACCGTAAACCTTTTCTAAATTTTCTAACTTCCAGTAACGAAAATGTTACGCAAATTAAATCTTCGCTTGTTTTAACCGTAAACCTTTTCTAAATTTTCTAACGTTCAAGTGTCGGAAAACGTTCTTCGCCAGTTTTAACCGCAACCTTTTCTAAATTTTCTAACGTTCAAGGCTCGAAATGCATTTCTGCAAAAATAATCTTCGCCCGTTTTAACCGTAACCTTTTCTAAATTTTCTAACTCCAAAACCGTTAAGGTTATGAAATCTTCGTTTTTTCTGACGTCCCTAAACCTTTTCTAAATTTTCTAACCTTGAAGCGCACCTCGCTTCAATGTCCCTCCTTAGCCTAGGCGCAAGCCACAGGCTAAGGATATTGACCATTTCCCACATTGCATAAGATATTTTTACCATCTAGATTGTTATAAGGTATAATAACAATCTAGATGATAAAAATATCTTACAGCAAGGTGAACACCAACAAATTTATTTTCAGGCTACCTGTTACCTGATACCTCCCTTGTACCTGTTCCACACTACTTATGCCCATTCCTACCACCAACTTCCGCTTGTCCAACAACTTAACTCGTCATCAACCTCCCAACTGCCCATTACTGACGTCGGCTTTTCTTCTACAATTTACAACCTATTACATTTTTACCTCACGTTTAGCAGCCCATTCCCTTTCATAGTCATAATGTCAGCAATAACTCATCAACATCAAACATCATTTCTTCTTCAAAAAACACATCTAAAAATACTAAAACATTTCTAAACATCTCCCTTTCAATTTACACTAACCTTGAATAACCTTATCTCATCTGAGAACACATAGCGATAGCCTAAACACCTTATCTTCCACAATTAAAACTGTCTGCCTCCTTTTTTCTTTACGAATAAATTATATCCACTTCAAACCCAAACCATTTGCGTAGACAGCCAAACAAATTGGCACTGGATTACCATCGTCTTTAAAAAATAAATTATAAAATTCTCTTCCTTTTTTTTCAAAAAAGCAATAAAATTTACCCAAATTAATCTCCCTTCATATTTCATCAAAAGTAAAACATTTTACTTAAAAAAATCATAATTATTTTTACATTAGCAATTTTTTTCCTTCCTTCGAAGAAAAAAAATCACTTAATTTTATCCAAACAACTCCGTAAAAATTGCACATACCCAACCCATCTCATTCTCTTTTAATCACGTACACAAAATAACATTTGCATTTTACATCCTCTCCAAACCAACCTGCATAGTTTACGTAATAAAAAGGATTTTATCTTACAAGTTGCATTCTCTCCAAGATCCCTATCATTTCTTTCTCTTTCAAGAAAAAAAATGCACAGGAAACGTCACCTTAAAGAACCGACATCAAAGCTCATTATATCTTCCCCTCCTATTCTACGATCGGAAGAAAGATCAAAATCTTTCGCAAGAAATAACCCGACTTATTTCTGGTGTGAAGAAATCCATATTTTCGTAGAAGAAAAGGTATTCAAGTTTACCTTTTATATTCTGTTTATTGCTTGTTTATAAAAAAAATATCCCATTAATCGAGCTGGTTTTTTTTAAATTCATTAGACCGATTAGAAATAGCTTACAAATTAGATTAAATAATTGATAATATGACAAGAATAGAGACGAAACAGGTCTGGAGATATTAGATATTATTATTTTTTATAGAAAAAATTATATTTCTTCATAATAAAAAGTGAATACATTATGTCAATTAAAACTGGCTTAATTAACGAAGCTCTTCTGTCAAGAATAGATTGGATTGATAAGGTCGTAAAAGAAGGAATGCAGATATAAAAATTACCAATTCTCTTCAAATAATATAAAAGTAGCTATTCTTCTTTTGATTACTATCTGATTTTATTTTTCTGAGGAAAACATGAAAAGTAAACATTTGAAATGGACGTGTATACAACTCTTTGAATTATCTCAACTCGCAATCTTTCACGGGAGTTGCATCCCATTTCACTCGGGGAAATACTCATGATAACCTTTAAAAAGATGAGCGAAATGATAAGCAGAGTCAAAGAGGTGATCAAGTGAAAGGAGGAGGAGAGGTCAGCAGTTCAAAATTGCAATTGCTACTGCTCCTGTTTATTTCTGCAAAGTCGCCCGCTGTTACCGAGATTTCAGGATAGGAAAGAACAAGCACAGTTTTGTTCGAAAGAGTGACAGAGTCACACGAATTATTATTTCCTTTGAAAAATGATAAAAATCAGAATCCAGACAACCTAAACAATGGACCTGCACCTCATTTTGTATTCATTACTCGGCTCCCACTTTCCGTTACGCTTCGCAAGCTTATCTTCCAATCGAAAGGAAAAGGTGGGTAATCATAAGTAGCCTATATCATTTCAAAATCCAAATCCGCACTTTCGGCTAAGAAATGGATTACTCATCTTTAAAGAAAAATCTTAATTTAAAATTCATGACAAGTTGTCCAGCCATTACGAAACAGGAATTGAACCTTCTACTATTAAACATTTTAATTGTTCTGATAAACATTTTAATCCTCATAATTGTTAAGAATAAAACCCCCGAGCGTATCCACTCTAGTCTGGAATGTTACGCACTTATTTTTCTCTAAAAATTCCTACGCACTTTTTAATACTTTCAATTTACACCGGAAGTGAGACAGGCGGAAGGCGTGTGAGCATCACTTCAACTCAATTATTATTTCGCTATTCATCATCTCATCCTAGATATATCATCATTACAGTCAATAATTGCTTATGCCAGGCACACTCCATTCATCAACTTAACCTTAAACCACTCCCTCCAAATTAAGTGCCGCTCGCCACTCACATAATTGTCTTTAAAGTGGCAGATGTTACTCTCCAGATGTAATTCACTTTAATTAAGATTTAATCTGATTGTGTAAAACTACTCAAAAAGGTAAACAATTTTTGTTAAAATTGCTCCCGTGAAAAAAAAAAACGATTCGCTTAACCATTCCACTTCCCTTCCAAAATATCAAATTCCAAATTTGTATCCATTGTCTCCAGAGATAATGTTATTATTACTCATCCCATTGTTTTCCTTTCTCCGATTGTGTCAAAGCATTTACCCCATTTTACGGACATTCCTCCATTTATGTTTCTCCTTTTGTATCATATTTATATAAAGCGAATAATCTCAGCTTGTCTCATATCTCTCCCTTTCTTTAGCTGTCCCTTTTATTCTACCAAACCATACCGATAACAATTCTCTCTCTCTCTTGGCTCCACTTTCTCTTTAATAACTGACGTCTTTAGTTTGACATTTTGGCTCTTGGTTAATTTGTGATATCCTCGCTCTCCTATTGTCTCATCTTTCTTTGTCAAGCCAGTCCTCTCTACTCGCGTAGCGTCATCAAAACCCACAAAATAATTCATTACACCGAAATTTCTCTCTCGGAGAATTACTCCCTGACATCTCAAACTCAAAAGAAGTTTCTCTCCCTGAATCCCACCAGCGATAAGTAATCCTGGCGGAAAGCGCAGATTAAGCTCATCCAAAACTTTCATGTAAGCCCATTAATTATACGAATATTAATTTAACAAATCTCTGCAAGAGCATTTCAAAATATTTTATAAATAAATTATAAATTTACAAAAAGCTCAGAAGCAAATTTACTCATTTCATGACTGATTTCTGTCTGAAATGAATTACTCATTCACGCTCTCTGATCAGTGAATGGTGACGGATGGCTAATTATTGCAAAAAATGTATCCGGTCTTGTCCAAACTAACTCACCCTCTCCGACTATAGCTATTTATTACATTATTACTTTGTTCGTGCCTAGACTCCTCATGAATTCCAAATCACCTTATCACAACATATTTCCTCTGCTCTCATCCTTTATATTTTACGTGACATAAAGTACGAATATGATCAGAGCTTATCCTTGTGATATATGATGATTATGATGATATCCTTTTTCCTAACCGGAAAACATCTTCCCGAAAATGATGAGTTTTGTAAGAAAGCTGAATTTTAATTCGGGAAAAAAGCACAGATTACACCCCAACGCATTCACGGTCAAGCTGGAACAAATACAGCAACGAAAAGATTGTAAAGATAAAGCTCATTTCGTATGTATCGCGCGAACTAAAAGGGTTGATGGATAGCTTAGGCAGTGGGCATTTCATTTCCCGTTTATGCTCTGAAAAAAGTCACCCTCATGATGATCCTGATTAAATGACGAGTCAAGTGCTCTCAAATCCTCTATCAAACTATCAATACGTGAGTAAAAAAACTGTTGGTGGTCTGGATTTTGACTCTTCCATTCTAACTCTCCCCATTTCACCAATTGCACGTGCCTCAAACGGAATATGCAGCTGCTATATCACAATTAGATAGACTTTTTATTACTAATAAAAAGCTCCAAAATACCTGGAAAAAGCCCTGCTTATCACTCCATCCTTAAACCTCTCTAGTAAAATCGTGTGGAATTAATCCTACCATTTCAAATCCTTTAAAAAAACTTCGAAGAGCACTCGATATTCCCATTCAGATATTGATTCATTCTACCCCCATTTATATCACACAAAATTCCATTTCCGGGTTACGCTCTCCATTGAATTTTAACAAGCTTGAGCCTCTTTCTAATCATTTAAATCCAGTTAATCTTTCCCCATTAAACTTTTTCGCTTTCGTAGCCTTTTTCTGACTCAGGAAATAACCCCGCTTATTTACTACTCTCATCATCCAAAAATGTTTACATTTTCAGCGCAAAAAAAAATCACCAACTCTCTTCCAAATATACTCTTCTTAATCTCTAAATTTCTTCCTAAAAACTAGCATTTCACAAATTTATATTCAACTCAGCTCCTCTCTTTCCCCACCACCTTCATCATCTTGATAATGATGAGATGTGACTCGAGAGAAAGCTTTCATACATTCCCATTCCATCTATACCCTTTTAATTTGTCTTTAGAAAATATGATTCCCTCCATCCCCAGAAATGATGCTATTATCCGTGATTTCTCAAGGCGGAAGTGGAACCTAACTGGAATGAAAGCATTTTCATGTTCCAAAATATCATTCTCTTTTTTCCTTGACACTTTTTAACTGCTAATTTTTTTCAATGTGAGTCACGCCGAATCTCTTTCCAATTTCCACTTAAATCTCACCCATTTCATTTCACATTTTTTCTTACTGGACACATGTCATCCTCATCCTTAGAAAAAAGGGTGAATAGCGACATAATCTTATTGAATGATTATTTGCTCCAGAGGAAAAAAACACTCGTGTCATGTCTTAAATAAATGATGTGCCATTGTCACTGTCAACTTCAAATCCCCTTCCCCCGGGATCATCCTCTCCCGGTCATTTTATAATGAAATGACATTTCTTTTCCCCGACATTATCATCAGGATACAAGCCAACAAGTCTCAACTTTTTTCTCTCTCTAAAAAATAAAAAATAATTTGAATGTTTTCTCTCCAAAATAACCCTATCATCTCAAGAGAAATTGACAGCTTTCAAAGAACAGGTCATTCCTCAGGTCTGGTTGGGCAAGATTTGTTCGCTTGACTTCCTCCCGTTTACCCCTGACACTTTACAAATCTCTTAAAAAAAACTTCGCCTCATACATATTCCAATTGATTGAGAATACCTTAATCTGACCTTTCACAATTGACACTGTCCACTACTCAATCCAAACACTTTTTCAACAAGACTTATTGCTTATTCTAATAGTTTCCATATCTTCGTGTCCAGAAGTCCATCGGGACATGGAAAAACATCTCTTTTCCCATTTCATTACTTTTCCATCCATTCTACTCTCTCCATTTTAGTAAAAATTGATAAATCATCTCCCTTCCAAGACGTTTATTAGAGTCAAAAAAGGCTTTAAAAAATTATATGGTTGAAGAAATTTTCAATCCAAATTCGGACCAAAGTCACTAACAAATAGTGACGCCTCCAAAGCCTAAACATCACCAATAATCAAACGAGACCTTATCTCTACTCTCGATCCTTACTTGCTCACGATTACTATTCCCATTTTTTCTACTAAAATCTAAACTGCGAATCATTCTCACTTTGCATAGATCAACGAGTGTGATCTATGACGAGACTTTAAAATATCTCAGCTCCGAGCTACAATTTCTAATCCTTCTTCTCTTCTTGTGGGGAGGAGGATATCTCGTCCCACAAATTTCAAACAACATTTATATTTATGATATGATCAAATAACAATAACTTGCTCTCTCCTCGTACGAAATAATCGACATAAAAACAATGAGAAATGACTACATCATCACATCTCCCCAAAGATAAAACACATCACCTTACTCACGAGTGAAAGGAGGCGTGAGCCTAAAAGAATAAGCTTATTTACAACTATTTATCAGCTACTTTTTCCAACTATCTCTAACCCTAAACATTAAAGATAGCCACAGCTACAAACATCACCACCCAAACATTTCTCTGATCAAACGACATTGCAGAAATTACCCTGTCATTATAAATCTCGCATATTTTCACTACATGATCCTTATCCAAAAGGGTTGAGTCATCCCCTTCGTTGAGTGTTGTGGGGTGATAACAAGCTCATATCTTCCCCCAACTTTCATCCCCTAAAATATGATGTATGACTTGTTTCTTATTCTGCCCAAATTGATTAAATTCCCATCTCATGTATGATTCCATTCCAAACGCATCCAAACCAGATTTTCTTCTGGGCCTTATTAATCCTTAATCTTCAGACTCCACACCTCTCATACCAAAGATTTTATCATCGAGTATCACAAAACAATGGAGAAATCCATATGTAACTGAGCTTTAAACCAGCAGGAGATTCAGATTGCTCGCGGCTCCCTTCCTCCTCTTGTTAACCGTGATCGTGATACTTTTCTAATACTTTAAGTCATCACCTTCCCATTCAATGATCCCTATCGAGTCTTTATTGATTGTTGAGAGTTGAAATGACTTACAGGATTCATAATGAGGGATCCTTATCATTTACCAAGTGGAGCCTGGCCGATTCAAAATAAAGATAAGGTATTCATGTAGCACACAAACAAAAATACCATCATTATTATATAAACTGGTTAGTTTATAAATAAAATGACAGCGTTTCAACACCTCCTTCAACATCTCCAAAAGGGTATTCTTTTCACTATGCAATTTACCAATTATGAAGTGAATGGGGATGGAATAAAAATATAATTATTTCTCTCTCTCTCAAGTCAGAATTATCTAGAGTCCCGCAGGACTTAATTTCTAAAAAGGTAAGTCAATTAAAGGAATGTGTAGGAAGCCAAAGCTTGCAAGAACCAATAAGAGAGAGAAGACAAGAAGGCTAAAAAGATAAATATTTAGTTTCACAGTCTATAAAAACTATTTTGTAGGCTTTTACCCATTTATAGAGAAGATTACGAGGGAGCAAAATATAAAAAAAAGTTGTTTGCGAACAAGAAACTCTCTTGCTTATCTAAAAAATCTTCACATGTTTGGTTAGAATGAACCAATCGAATTAAGAGGTGTAGACAAGACAAGAGTTGACAGTAGTTTTGTACAGAGCTATCTCATATCAGTCGTTAAATGGCAGGAGATAAATGGTTGAAATAGTTTATTAGTGTGTGGGACGAAGAGTTAAATATTTACGAAATCACAAAAATACATAAAAACTATTTTTTAACGATACCAATCGCATAATTAATTCCAATTGTAATTTCTGAAAACAAAGATGGAATAATTTTTTATTATGTGAAGAGTTTTAAAGAGCTCAAGTGAGAAGGTTTGAAGCTAATGAGTTGACAAGTTTTATAGACGATCGTAAATGCCTTGTTAGCTTTGATTGAAAGAAACGGAGCGAGAATTCTTTTCGAGCCTGAATCTGATTTTTTAACCAAGTGGCTTGCTTTTCGCCTCAAGCTAGTAATAAAATGGTTAAATCGTTAAATGGGCAATTCCAATTTGTACAATGTTTGTTCAAACGAGCCTAAAAGGACTGAAAAAATGTTTAGAAAACCTCCAAAATAAACTGTATCACTTTAACTAACTTTTAACCCTTTTATAAATCATCAAACCCTACAATTAAATCTAAAATACTCTCATCATAT